>JAFVLL020006141.1:0-23345 GCA_021397915.2 Tor tambroides | reverse complement strand
ACATATACTAATGTGCCACAAACAGGACTTTAATATCACCAACCATTCCCATGTTATTACGGTGTATCCATATAAATGGCCCACCCTGTATTATACACTAAAACAGTTTGTGAATAATCACTTAACGTTTACAGCAGAAAAGACAACTATAACTTATGTTAACAAATTTGAGTCCACTTCAACCTTTAGAACATTTTATTGCTGTTTAATTAAACAGGCTATTTGAGGAATGAAAGTTTGGACGCCACAGACGTTTTTGCGGAGTAGGTGGTGGAATAGGTGAGCTGATGTTAAGATAAACAGTTGTTCCTGTTCAGTCTGTTAATAAATATCATATTCTTGATATTAAGCTGTTTCTGCGAGTCCTTAAAATGGACTCCTCCGCATCCCAGTAAGATGATGCGGCCGCTCGGACGCAACAATATTCAAATTAATTCCGGTGGCCTGGCAACTTCTCTCGGTGCTCTCAATGCAGGCCATTTGCATGCGCAATATAGGTTATACTCTCAAAATATTATAACTTTAATTTCTACGATTTAAATTCTCGAAACATTTCGACTTTATTCTCATAATATTTCAACTTTATTCTCGAAACATTTCGACTTTATTCTCGTAATATTTCGACTTTATTCTCATAGTATTTCGACTTTATTCTCGAAACATTTCGACTTTATTCTCAATCTTAGATTTTTTTTTATTTTTAATGTGGCACTAAAACGCCGTGGTACAATATTATGGCATTTGCGGGGTTTTTTTTTTAAGCCTCCATGAAAAAGACATGATCTGGCTAGAACAGCTATTGTTATATACAAAGTACATACAGACTGTTTCCTGCAAAATCAACACTTGTTAAAAAAATAATCTGGTCATATTTTATATCAGCAGCAAATACATCATGAAAATATTGCCAATATTCAATGTATCACCAAACCCTAGCTTTGAATAAACTATATCAAATACAGTCGGGTGGTCGCATACAGTCTATCTCCAAAAGTTTACAAAGCCCAATTTGAATCTGATAATTTTGTATACGCATGTAATCGGTACTCCTTGCAGCTCCTGTTCTACTCTCCATAGGAAATGAATGACTTCAGGTCTGTTGTTTGTTGGAGATGTCTCAGCATTCTGGGTAAAGATGAGCTTTATGTGGACCAGACTTAAAGCCTATAGTCAAAAGTCTGACTTGGGAGACTAGGTTGTTTCAGGCTAGGTTTTAAGGACACATCTATTTTTGTCTGCTCGAAGACACTGAAAAACACTCACATGACACACTTTGAATCAGCTTCAGTTAATGGATTTTAGACATTTTGTGTGCCTATGTTGTAATATATTATCAATCCTCCACCTCATATATCTGGTTGTATCTGATATGTTTTGTTGACTCTTGGTGGTAAATGTCCTTGATTGTAATGTCCTTACAGTCTGGTGTTATTGGCTTACGGCGGTCTCAGCATCACTGATCCAGGCTCTTTGTGTCAATCCTCATTTCTTTTAGTCCCTGCTGAATGAGGGCAGTCCTCGCTCTTGGGCTTCGTTTTTAACACATACACACAAAAACACAGAACAGTCAATGGTCAGAGGTCATCCACACCAGCCCATATCCAAGACCAGTCATTCTCAGCATTCATCAGTGCACACTCATTTCTGTGTCTCCGTGGATGTTTTTATGTCCCAACACTCAAGCGTTGTGCATGTATGCATGTAAGCGTGGCTGATGGTGTGGTGTTAATGCAGTTCACTGCTTGATCTGTAAGGAATCAAGTGGGGAGAGCATGTTGTTGTTTTCTCTGAATAAAGCACACGCTGAGTAGAGAGAGAGAAAGTCATTAGATAGGAGACACAGCGAGGGAGAGAGGATGGATCCATGGAAAGAGGGCAGGAAAGAGTAGGAGGTCTAGGGAAATGTGATTTAATGACCTCTTGAGTGTCCAGCTGCGCGCGCACACACACACACACACACATACAAGGCCAAGCAATATTACAGTATATTCAAGATGCTTGTGTTGCTGATATAAAACTAAGCAACATCATAAATATAGTTGGTTTTATAGTTTGGGTTTTATTTTCACATTAGGTTTCCTTGAGACTAGTTTCTCAAAAGATGTTTTAATAGGGTCTCTGATTTTAAAGATTCAAAAATTCAGCAGTTCAATTTATTCTTCAAACTATCAAACCTTTGGTTAAAAACTCTTGATTTGATGATTTGACACTCAAAAATGTTTATAGAAATCTGTTTACTTTTAATAAATAAGATACAATTTATTACGATAAAATAATATATTACAATATTATTTATTTATTGTTTAAACTTGGAATAAACAAAGTTTAGGGATTTTTTATCCTAAAGAAGTATTTAACATAGTGATGGAGAAAAATTCTGCACTATTTCTAGGTCACTAATCAAATATAGTATAATTTTATTACAATAAAAAAGTGTATATTACAGTAACATTTAATTATTTGTTTGTTTGTTTTTCTAGGTCACACAGCAAATATATAAAGATCTAAAAGTATTTTAATGAATTAGTTTATTGTTATATAATTTAATGTATTTAATATTGTCTTTTATTTAATAATTTTCCAGCCCAAACATACATACACACAGGATCGAGTGATGAGCGATCATGTGAGAGTATATCCACAGGGAGAGCAGCTGAAGTGACTTCTATTTTATGCTCTGCTCTTCAGAGACACAGTACCGTCTCTTTCTTGGCCGATATTCGACTAATGGTCTTCAGATTCTCTAGCCGTCGGTGTTGCCAAAAGCTTTTACAGCGATACATTCTCCCTGCTGCAGCCGAACTAAGAGCTTAACCTTGTGACTGAATCATAGACAACTACATATTCATGGTGCTGCATTGCTCTACAATGCCTACATTGAGTCTGTGTGTGTGAGAGAATTGACTGGATGTTAATGGCATTGTCATCCACTAAATGACTGAGTAAGGCTTTTGTGGGTGTGCATATGCGTCTTTGTACTCTTAGACTGTGAATAGGCTGCATTGTATGCAATCAACAGCACTCCACCAGGACTTATAATGTCGCTCTTTATTAGACTTGGCCATGTCATATGCTTGAATTGACTCTCTGAGATGCCTAATAGACTGTAAACCGTATTGTGTATGTCTCCATATACATGCATGCATTAAAATGGCATCTGTGTAAGGTTTACTTGAGGGGGGTTGGGATATGACCTTCTGTTGGATTTGTGTTTTCAAGTATGTCATATAAGAGGCCTATTTATTTCTGCTAATGATAACAGCTGGTGCTGTCTGAAATTTGTTCCTCCTAAATAAATGGCATTTGTTTAAACTACCAACATAAGAAAGAGACCATAATATGCTTTCACTTCACGTTCAACAAGAAGTTCTTTAGTGCCCTCATTATGTTTGTTTTCTTTTGCAGCAAACAAGCGGAGGAGTCTATATAACAGTTCTTACAGTCCTCAAGTGGGCTACGGAAGCCCATACAGCACAAACACGGCAAACAGTCCTTACAGCAGTGGCTTCAACTCCCCGTCCTCCACTCCATCTAGAATGCCTATTGTCAAGCAGCTCGTTCTGCCTGGCAGCGCAGGTAAAGGCCTCTTTACTCCAAACATGGAGTAAGAAATAGTTGAGGAGTTTATTACATACTACAAAGAAACAATGTCACAAGTGTGAGGCTGCTATTTATTAATTTGCAGTTGGGGAAAGTTATTTTTATAGGTAACTTGTTACTAATCACGAAAGGTATGGAAAGTAGCATATTTGTTACTTCTGTGTATAAAAACTGCACTTTTCTCACTGTTGTTTGGTTGAAAGCTCTTAAAAAATAGTGAATGATGGATTATTTTCTGTTAATGTAACTTCTGATTAGTAGCCTATATGCTGTCCATTATGCAATAAGTAGTAGGCTACTAAGGCTAGTATTTGATTCCTAACATAGTCAATATGACTTAAGCAGAAAACCCCCAACACCTTATTTATTTTATAAATCTTCCTATGAATAACTATATAGAAACAGTGTTGTTTTTATTTTGGTGTATATTAATGTCATTTATTTGTCTTGTGTCTGTGTGTAGGTCACCAGCGTGGATCGTCTGACAGAAACGCACAGGCAGTGAGCCCACAGTCATCAGTAGACAGTGAGTTAAGCACATCAGAGATGGACGAAGACTCTGTCGGTTCATCGACCACATATAAACTCAATGACGTCACAGACGTGCAGATACTCGCCCGCATGCAGGAGGAGAGTAAGTGATGTCTTTTCTCTAACAAGTGTTGCACCTTGTCTTTTAGTCTGTTATACATTTGGTTATCATGCTGCTGCAATGGATGATCGATCATTTAAACGTGAATAAAAATGCCTAAATGGGTCGCTCGAGATTTAAACTCGTGTATCTCTGTTTCCCTCTTTTAGGCTTAAGGCAAGAATACGCTGCAACAGCGTCACGTCGTAGCTCTGGTTCATCATGTCAGTCGTTGCGACGAGGAACTCTGAGTGACCAGGAGCTGGATGCACAGAGCCTGGAAGATGATGAGGAGGCAGTCCACCATTCCTACCACACACCTGTCAACCGCTTCAGCCCCTCCCCTCGGCACTCGCCCCGCGTCTCCCCCAGGAACTCGCCCCGATCCCGCTCACCCGCCCGCTCTTTAGAGTATAGCCGCGGATCTCCCCAACCAATCATCAGCCGCCTTCAGCAGCCCCGCCACTCTCTGCAAGGCCACGATACGCAGACCAATGCCATTAAGAATGAAGGTAGATCTTCGTCCAGTCACATTTCACTTGGGCTACTTCTCTTAAAAACAATGTCAGTTTAAACGTGGGTTTCTGTTTTTGTGTGCAGAAAAGCTGAGACGGAGTCTACCTAACCTCACACGATCCAGCTCTGGGCCGACTGCAGAGCCAGTCAAAAACAGCAGGAGCTGTGAGTCAAACCTGCAAGTGCCAAACGGAGGGTCACCCAGACACCAGAGTCAGTCTGCCAGTGAGTGTCCAGACACATCTGTGTGCATGCTTGAACACATACATCAGATCAACCAATGAACACGTGCAGTGCTTTTAAATGCCAGTAAACAGCACAAACATACACAGAGCAAACACACAATCTCTGACTCAAACTCACCACACAGAAAGATTTCATTGCATTCCTTGACATGAAATTTATCATGAATGTTATGCTGTTCGTAAATCCTGATGTATGGTAACATTTGACATTTTATGACTGCACTTTTTGGTTATGGATTCTGTTTTTCTGACACGCGTTCATGCTGTGCTCTTAACTGCACTGCCGGTGTCTTGGCTTGCTGGATGAGGCTCTTTGATCTTCTCACATTTTCTCTTAGATCATTTTATTGGCATCTTGGCATTTCCTCTAAAAGCCTGACTGACTTTCAAACAAAGCCCTTGTAAATTATTATTCAGGGGTGATTTTTAATGTTTTAGGGAACTCTTCAGATGATGGATCTTGAAGGTGTGTTTAATGTGGCAAGGAACACTGAAGTTTGTCATTTTATTTTTAGGGTAAATCATTTCAGATCATAGTAATCATATTCCATTACACCCATGTGATCAATCACATTTAATAGCCTTACTGAAAAAAACCCCCCAAAGGTGTCATTTATAGCTTTTGGCACGGATGTACATACAGTAGGAACCATCTCCAATTCTTGAGCAGGAGTTTTGATTTGTCATAATATATAACATTGTAAATGTTATATAGTGTAGTGATCCAGTGCTAGAATTTTATTATTTATTTTTTATTATTATATATACATTTTTTTTTTTTTATGTTGAGTGGTCATTACCACAAAGGTTTTTCAGAACCCGTTCTGATTTGAGCATATGCATTCTGTTGGTATTGCTGACATAACAGTGTTGCCAACACTGAGGGATAAAATCTGATTCCCAAGTGAATGACTCTTATGAGTCAGTTTGTTTTAATAAATCAAAACCGTAGAGCATGACCAGTGTAGTACAAATGACTCTTTTAAACCCACACATACTGCAGTTTACTGTTAAGGTGCAGTTGCATGAAATTTCATCAAAATTTTGCAGACAAAAGAGTCTGTTTTTTGTTGTCTATGATGTATGGAAACCACAGAAGTCACTTTTAAAACAAACAACTTTCTGTTGGGCACGGCTGTGAATTTGCGTGACCAACTTGAATCAAATGCAAAATCAGTATGAGGAAATCTTTTACCCTCAATCTAAATTCCCATACATGTGGAATCCTATTGAGATATCCTATTGAATCCTATTCAGTGAATTCAGTTTTAACTGAATTCACTGAACAACAATAAATATGACCCTAACTTTATGTTGGACTTCAGGTGCCTGAGACTTGAATCTTTGTAGTTAGTTTTTTTTTTTTTGTTTTTTTTTTTGGTATTAATAGGTATTCTTGTTTAATCTAGACATAAGATTATTGGATTGCATTTATGCCGCCTCAAAATTGCATTTTTAAAAAAATAATTATTTGTTAAAACGGATTATGTTGATGTTTTGGTGTGTAAACTAATTAATATTCATGAATTGACCCATTTACCCCATGACATCACAACCAGCACGAAAAGTGAAAAAGTCCAGCTGGCCTCACCACTTTTAAGAACAGTGATTCCCATGAAAAAAGAACATTTCATGACCGCATGCTGAATCATTTTATCCATGCGATGTCAACAAAGGCCAGATCTCTCCTGTCAATGGACAGTTAATCTGATCAAGCCTCTCAAAGGAGTGGAGTCACTCTGTAATCCCTGTATAGAAATATTTAATAAGTTAATTAATAATAGCCAGTTTTTCAGTGACCATCAATAAACAGCCATCTCTTAAACAGCACAAAGACATGAGCTTGCTTAAGTGATTTTACATACTTGAATGTAATGAGTATTTCAGGCTTCTCCCCCTCATTTGGTAATATGGACAGTCTAGTTTTATTTCTGTCCTTCCTGCTCAGCATGTTCTGCCTCTTCCCTTCTCTCCGCCTTTGTTTCTTCCTCACACCCTTTGTTTTTGGCTGAGGTGCTGGTTGTCTGGATGTAGTTGGATTCACTCTTGGCTTAGTGCTGCCTCCTGCCTGTTCTTCACCCTCGGTTTCATTTTTCTCTTGGCTGTAGCACCCTCTGGTGGCTGGTTAGAAGTGGTCTTCTGTCTCACCCAAGCATGGAATGGCTCTGCCTTGAATTAAACCTGACCCTAGCTGGCTGTTTTTGCCTTGGCATCACCTAAACATTTTGGTTAAAGCTGATTTTGGATCAGCTCTGGTTGGAGGTTACATTCCTGCAGGTGGAGGTGGACTGCTGAGCTCAGATTAGCCTGAATCAAAACGTAATGTCTACTTGTCTCTCATCTCAGCATCACACCAAAGGCTCTCTGCATCTGCTCGTTCCTCCCCAAAACCAAAAGAGAGACTCCAGAGCCCTACGTCTCTACGAGGTAATGCACTGAGCAGGTCACCTAGACTCGGTCATGATACCAACCAGATAGTCCTGGAAGTTTTTTTATGGACCCATTTTTAAAGTACTGATTGGTTGGTGTGGAAGCTGTTTTCTGACCTCAGATGAGAAATCACACCGAGATCTTCTTGAAAACAAACTTCAAGAAGACCTCAACTCAAACTCAAGAGTAAATGCCCAATTTTTTTTATTTTATTTTTTTTTTTGCATACCAACCTGATAGGTTTGGGAAAGGTTATGTGAATGGGATTTTTAGTTCTGAAAAGCAGTTACGCCTAAATTGCAGAATTAAACCCCTGTTGAGAATGTATAATTTTCCCATGAATAATAAAATAATAATTTATTAATCATTTAGCTATTGAGTCAAACTAATTAAAAACAGGTCCGCTAGTTATTGGTCACTAATATTTATTGACCTTAAAAATGCAATGTCTGTCAATCCTCAATTGCAAATGTCAGCGTTGAGTACAAATATTTGTGTAGGATTGAATTTTGTGCTGTATATTGATTTGGAGTGGCTTTAAAGGATAGTTTGTTGACCTGTGGTTGTAAATGCTGCTGTTTCTTTGCAGTGTTATAGGGTGAGTGATGCTGTAGGTTGCTGTGGGTCTGCCCCCTTTTGGTACAATTGTGTCATGTCTTCTTGTACTTTTGTTATTAAATGGAACTGCTTAAACGTTGTCACCTAACCAAATGTTCCAGTAGTCTGTAAAGCCATCTGTCTAATTCTACTTATTTATTTAATGCACTTTGGTTGCATTAAATAAAGTTTGTCAGTCACACTTGCACTTTGAAAAGTAATACATGATGGTGCGAGTCCTGAGCAGTTCGACAGCTTTTGGCGTGGATACAAACCCAACCCTCTCTTTTCCATCTTTACCCAGTTCCTCTCTCGTGTTGCTTTGGAGAGGAAACAGATTTCAGTGAGTATATACACTGATGATGCAGCTTTTCAGTGCTGTGCTATTTTATGTTGTGCAAGTGTGCGTGAATGGTAGATTGTGTTTGTACTGTGATTGTGTTTTGCAACAAGGGGACATTTGTATAACTAGTATTTCTGAAAATGTTTGTGAACACTAGTTGATCAAGGCTGTTTAAATCCATCCATCCATCCATCCATCCATTCTTATTGTGTCTTATTTTCTATCAGCTTTGTGTTGAATGTCATTAATGCTAGTGTTGTGCTCTGTGAATGTGGAAAACGGTCCTCTGCGTGTTACATAGGAGCGTTTATTTAATCGTGGTGATGTTTAATGTGTAGCTTTATGAATTAGAGTTATCTAACTGCATTTTTTTGGATTTTAGGGTTGCATCCATCTTTTATCATTATTGTTTGTCATTATAATCCCATTCCCATTAACTCATGACTGTGTAGTCCCATGAATGGCTTGTATCAGGTGGTATATAGATAGAAGATAAACTACTGAATAGAAGCTCTGTCTTTTATTCAGTCTGTAATGTTTTATCTTTTATGAAATATCCAGTATTTCAGTTCCTTTACTTCCATCTGTTGCCTTTATTTATCTTCCCCACTTATCGTTCCTCTGTTTTTGTTTATTCCAGTGCCCTCTTCCAGTAAGCTGCGGACTCCCGCTGCCCCGTCTCCCTTGGCTCTCCGTCAGCCCATGAAGGTTATGTCTAATCATGGTTCAGGCACAGCCACACCCACGCGCTCTATGGCCCCGCCCCGCAGCGGCCTACCCCGCCCCGCCGCCAATGCTGGAGGAGGTTTACCAGTGCCTCGCAGCAAACTGGTCCAGCCTGTGCGCAGGTACTCTCAGCTTTTTCACAACTCACTATAAACGCATCAGAACCTGGTGAAGTACATACTAAGTGTGTCATTTGGTCCATAGGTCTCTGCCAGCTCCAAGGACATACGGCGGTATCAGAGACGAGAGCTGGAGAGAGGGCTGCTACTAAGCATGCCCAGAACCAGCAGCACAAACAGCTTTCAGTTCAACCTGGCACTTTATAGAGATACGTCTTTAACCCCCACAAATAAAGAGACACATTCTTCCAAACAAATGATTCTCTCCTCTTTCAGTTGATGTTGCAGAGCTCTCATCCCAGCAGGATAGATGTGGAAGGCAGACTGGACGCCACAGAATGCCAAAGAACAAAAAAAAACAGACTGGGATTCGCCCTCACCTACCAGACAGCACCTGTACTACAAATGGCTCCAAATCCACAATCCTGCTTGCAAATCCCCCAAAACCCACTATAGAAGTATAACTTGTTTCCTCTGTAACAACATTAGTGGGGATCCCTTGTGAGCCGATCATGCAAAACAAATTGACCTTAACTTTTGGCTCAAGTGGGAAAGGTTTGTATGGCAACAAGAAGTCCACATGGCAATTGCATTCTGTCAGAATGTCTTTCATATCTATGTGACCTCTTATTTATTTGAAATCATTATTTAAAATATTTCTTTCAAAGAGTATTCATACAGTATTTGGTCTTTATAAATATATATGTATGTTTACTAATCTTTATTTTTGGTCATTTTATTTCTGAATGTCATTGTTAAACCTCAACTGCAAAGCTATGTTTCCAAAGCATTTTAAATGTCTGAATAATGGATGCATTTCAGAGTCTTTGAACAAATGTATTTAGTTTGAGCCCTCAGATACGCAGCAGGATTGATGCTTTTGCTTATTTCGAAAGGAAACACGAATCAATGAGACACGAATCAGTGAAAAGTTCAAGTCAAATTTCATGAACTTTGTTTGTATGTCCTAACTGGAAATTGGGAAAATCATTGAATATAAATGCCTGAGACTAACTTCATAAGGTGAACTGTTGTATCGTCATAGTTGTTCATCGATTGATGTCCCAGTGATCATGTCTCGGTGGCAAAGGTCATAAAAAGATGTGGTTGTGTGGGTGAAGTGTAGTGCTTCTGTACTATTAATTTTGGGAAATTCTTGGTCATGTTATTTGTCGTCATTCTCAGAGGGAAATAATTGATAAAAGGCCAAGACTTAAAATGGCGCTTACTGGTAACTGAACTGGAGTGCCACCTGAACATATGGAGATGATATCTTGCTGCACACTAGCATACTATTGAGACTGCGCAAGTTTGTTTAAAAATGAGTGCCTATAATTTATGAATTTCTGTGATTGCTACAGATGTTTGTTTTTTTTTTTAGTTTGTGCCAATTGCTTTATTTTGCCAATATTATTTACTTCAGGGTTCTTTGCATTTCTTGCTCAAGTTTTGTTTGATTTTTGTAATTGCTTTGATAACATTTATATTTGCTTTTTTGTAACAAAGATATGTTATAAAAGCCCCTTGATATTTATGACAAAATACTATGCGCTGATAAGAGGCTTATTTATTAAACAGTGAGATGCCTCCGTGTGCTGAGATATAGAGTTAGTGGGATGCTTGAGCCTAGTATGGTCATGAATACATGACATAAACATTTTGTGGATTGTTTTTTTTGGTAAAGACTTTTATATCTCCACAAACATGATGCTCGGTTTCCCCTGCGTTGAATCATTTCAAATAAAAGTTGAAAAAAGCTGTGCGGTCTGTCGCTTATTTGTCCATAATTTATCGACGTGCCAAAACTAAAGTGTCAGAAGATATTTTATAGCATTTGACTGTTTATCATAGACATACTGTGAAAAATGTTGAGATTGCAATGAACTGATTTTAGGTTGTAGCTGTCTATCAAATATTTATCATTACCATAGAATTATCTATAGTTTATCAGTTTCATTATATTTTAATTTTTAGTTTTCTATTATTTTATTATATATAAGTGATAACGTATGTGTTGAAAACTCCAGATTTTAAATTGTGTTTTTATAAACTAAAAAAATTAATTTGTACTGGATGTCAAATTTGTGCAGTTACAATTTTTAATGAATGTATAAAAAGAGAAAATTTAATCAATCTTTATTTGCAATGCAGATTGCAAGCATTCACATAATCCATTTTTTTAAGATCCAAGTATGGTGGTCTTAAAAGTCCCCTCTTGCTGCTTAAAAAAAACACTTCATTTATTTTCATCTACTTCTCTTCCAGATCATGTTGTTTGTCTTACTCTGGCAGGCCCATTTCTTTGCGGGTGAGTGTTGCGATGACACGATCTTTCAGATTCTCTGGTGCAGTACATTTGGGCTCTGATTGCAGGGACTCCATGGTCAGTTTTCTCCATAGGTACTCTATTTTAGCGTCGCAATGCCAAGGGTTAAAGGTCAACTCCACCCAACTGGTATTAATGTCTAATGTGCCAGGGGACAAAAACTGCAGCTTGTTGTCACTGAGGTCGATGTACTCCAAGCGCTTGAGCCCCTGGAATACAGCTGGTGGGACACTCTCTAATCTATTTTTCTGCAGGAAGATGTGAGTCAGGTTACCAGAGCGGCTAAAGGCTTTTACATCCAGGGACTGGATTTTGTTCTGGTCTAAATGAAGTCTCTCTAAAGCAGGGTGAGCATCAAAACACCCAACTGGAAGCTCTTCGAGTTTGTTCTGCGAAAGGTGCAGAACTTTTAGTTGACTCAGACTTTGGAGTTGGGGCATTGGGAATTTCATAAGTTGGTTTCCAGACAAGTCCAACCAAGTGATATTGCTGTTGTTGGGCAACCAGTCTGGGTGGATGCTGGAGATGCGGTTGTCCTTCAACACCAGGTTGAGAAGTGGAGCATGATGGAAAACACATGCAGGTAGCTCTCGCAGTTCATTATCTGAGCACAGTTTGGATAAGAGTTAGAAAACAATACAAACATACTTGACCTGCTGCATCATTTTAGTGTAGTTTTGCTTTTCATAAAAATTGTTTTTGAGAAGATTTAAAAGATATTTTGACAGAATTTGGATATTTGTTACATTCAATTGAGACAGTTAAAATGCATTTAGGTAATATTTTAACAATATATTTACTATTTTAACGACATGCTTCTGTCGAAATTTCGAACTAACGAGCTATGGACATTGAATGACTTCTGAGGTAAATGTAACGTCACGTGACATTGTTTATAAGCGGTTTTTGTGGATTTTCGCGGTTTATGTGAGAAACGATATGCAAGTTGTATTGTTTATCTAATGTCCATTCACGTTTTTCGTTCTGTAACAAGTAAAGAAAAGGAGGTTTTTGATTTTCTCACGATTCGCGCTTCAATTGGAACTGAAGAGATAGTTCACGCCACATGAAAGAGCGTCAAAACAATATTAGTTGTTTGAATAATTGTGAAAAAAATTACATTACGTGGAAGCTGAGACTTGTATAATAAGATAAACACAAAAAAGTCAAAGTATTTTTTCTTACAATAGTGTTTCCCTACAAAATCTTAACATTTTGACATGTACACACTCACCTGTGAGGTCTATCGTGTGCAGGTAATGAAGACCCTTCAGAAGATCTGCTGGTAAACTGCTCAGTTTGTTGCCGGGCAGGTGTAACTCCTCCAGCAGCGGGATGGCTGTCAAGTGTTGCGAGGTCAGCACGCTCAGGTTGGTGAACTGGATGGTTAGGGAGGTGGTGTTTCCTGGAAGACCGTCTCCAGGGAAAAGCGAGAGGCCAGCGTCAGGACACACCACCTCAGTTGTTTTGGCGCTGAAGTGGCACGTGCATCGTTTCGGACACGAGAGGGCGTCACGGCAACAGAAGACGACCATCACCGCGAGCGCGTGCAGGAGCCAGGAATTCATCTTCACCGCTTCAAGAGATTTAAACCTTAAATTATTTTGATGTATTTCTAGTATAGAGATTCCTTGCTTTTTTTGTACTCGTAACAAAAATAATTTCATTAAGCCTATAGGCTACTACTTCATACTAAATGAAAATGAATCACGTAGAAATGTACATTAACGTAGTTCACTCACTGGAGATTATTGTCTAAAATGGTAAAACATCAATAAAACGACATCTTACCTACTAGTTTGACTGTTTAGATGTCCAGTTAATCCAAAATTCTGCTCATTCCCTTCAGTTATATATCCTGACAGAGATGATTTGTGTGTGACTCCAGCACTGCTTACAGGAAAATAGGACAGTCAGAGAAAACCCGTCACTTATGTAAATATTGAGAACATCACGTCTCTGGCCATGACTGAGGGTGAAAGTACACACGACTTGTCCAAAAACAATTATTTCAAATAGCTGAAGTATAGGGTGTCACACAGGCTGTTGTATTAATGAAAGTGAAAAAAAAATAGGCCTATGTATCGGGGTTTAAAATATAAACTCTGCGTGTAAAATTGGGAAATGTTTATACTGAATGCTTCATAACATCCAGTATTAGATCAATACATGTAAATGATTAATGATTGGCTACAGCATCAGCGTTGCACAATGAACAAGAGGTTGCACAACAAGTGTTCTACACAAATGAACACAAGTTTTCATGTCAAATCATGTTAAATACAGCTGTCCCAATGATTTGTTAATTGTCCTCTGTATGGCCAACCACGACACATCAGGGATCAACTTTCTTCTTCAAAAGCATTAACGTTTGTGTTCCTCTTTGAAATAGAGATTTCAGAACATAATTCAATGAAATCTTAAATAGCCTAGCTAGCATAGGCTGTGTGTGTACCAGACGGCAAAAGTGTTTATAAGTAGATGACATGAAATATTATTAGGCAGTAATGGCACTTGGATTTTCCTTAAAAATATTTCTATAAAATCTAAAATCTATATTTCAAAATTTGATTTAATAATGATGGTAAGCATTATTCAAGCAAATATCAATTCGTTAAAAATACTTTTGGTGAAGTTACTAGGTGTTACTGAGAAAATGACTGAGTGGCTGACGCTAAAGGTCGAAAACTTAAGACTATTTTAACGTTATTTTCTTTCTTTCTTAGTTAACAATTAATTTGTCACCCTGCATGTCCATTTAAGTAAAATGTTTTTGCTTTTTTTAAATTGATTTTTAATAGGGGAAACAGGAGTTACAATACATAAACATAGGCCTACCTCTTACATTTATTACGTCATATATCTTTAATTAATTAAAAAACTCTTGTCAGTGGAAAAAATCTAATATTTAGTACAACTGACATGCATCTTTATGTGAGATATTTTCCAAATGGAGTAAGAATTTTAATTGTATTGTCAGTCGCCAAGAGGACCCTAAAATGCAACTTTTCTATTTATGTTCAGATGTTTTTTTCCACCTAAAATGCTGGTGTTGAATAAATGTTCATGGACGCTACACGTGTTGTCTACCAAAACACGATTTCAATCACGCGGACAATCCAACAGCATTTTTTTTTTTCCTCCAGAAATGCGTCTGTGATCAGTTTCAGAGTTAATTGGTTCGGATGGCGCCTGGTGACGCGTGCTCCGCGCCAAACCCCTCCCGGTGGCACCGCGCGCTCCGCGCTGGACAGCCCAGTTGTCCCTCAGTCACGGTTGACAGTCATACAATGATTCTGCGCCGCTAGGGGACGGTTCAGGGAGGGGACACCAGCAGAGACCGAAGGATACTTTGGAGAGCTCCAGTCCCCTGGAGACGCGATGGAGACCTCCAGCAGCGTGCCGAGCACCGCGCTCACGCAGCTCCTGAACTTCACAGAGGATCCCGTCAGCTCCTCGGAGAGTCCTTCCATGGCAGGGTTACGCGCTACAGAAGAGATGCTTTCACTCGTGCTCAGCAGCTTCAGGACTGATGCGGCTCCAGCGGGGCTCCTGGCGGGTCCGTTCTCGCCCTCTGAAGAGCCCACTCACCTGATTGTGGCTTTCTGGGATTCACCCTTGAGTCACGGGATTAACGTGTTTGTTGGCTTTGTCCTGTGCTTCACCATGCTGGGCCTGGGCTGCACGGTGGAGCTCAGTCAGCTGGGCGAGCACATCCGCAAGCCCATAGGGGTCCTGCTGGCGGTGGTGTGCCAGTTTGTCCTCATGCCCCTCATCGCCTTCCTCCTGGCTCTGGCCTTCTCCCTCAACGATGTGGCCGCTATGGCTGTGCTGCTGTGCGGCTGCTGCCCTGGAGGAAACCTCTCCAACATCATGTCACTGCTGGTCAACGGGGAGATGAACCTCAGGTAGCTGTCAGACGATGTCTACATCCGAATAGTTGTTTAGAAAAATAAATTAATGAATAAAATATTGTGATGATGCGTCCATTATGACAAAATTATATATATATATATATATATATATATATATATATATATATGTGTGTGTGTGTGTGTGTGTATAGAATTTAATGAATAAAATATTGTCATGATGTGTTCATTATATAGTTATGTAAATATAAAAAATACAAATTTGCTAGTTGTGTAAATATGTAATAAAAAAAATTAATATTTAGATTTTTAATATAAAAATATAATATATAATAATATGAAAATATAATTAAATATATAATATAAACATAAAAATATAATCAATATAATAAACAAATATAAAAAATAAATGTATTGTGAGAATGTTATTTTGTTACAGAGAAAAGACGATGCTCTAGCTCAGTGTTTGGAAATATTTATGGATTTTTGACAAGTACTTTTGCAGATTTTTTTGCATGTATTGTGTTTTCATTTTTTCAGCATTATGTATTACACTAAGTGCATAAAGCATAGAAATAAAATAAAGGTAAGAAGAACATGTTGCTTTATTTGGCTGTCTTTGGTAATACATTTTTTTTGTGGGATTTGTTTTCCAGCATCATCATGACCATCTCATCCACTGTTCTGGCGCTCGTGCTCATGCCGCTGTGTCTGTGGATGTACAGTCGCGCGTGGATCGACACACCTGTGGTGAACCTTCTGCCCTTCGGCGCGATCATTCTCACCCTCTGCAGCACCCTCATTCCCATCGGGTTCGGGGTCTGGCTTAGATACCGCTATACTCGAGTGGCTGAAATCATCATCAAGGTGACTTAATGCAAAAAACCTGATCAGTCGTCTAAAAGTCCTTCAAAGCAGTGCCAAAGCTGAGTACATTTACAATTAATAAAAGGAACCTGAAATATCAGAAAAAAGTTGATTTGATTTGGAGGAGTCACTAAGTGGATCTTCATCACAATATAAAATGATTTAGATTTCTGCTGTCATGTCTTAAATATCACTGGTTGTGATGGGTTGCTTATGTCGCCTTCATGTCCACCATCTGTGGCCATTAAAAGGAGACCGAAGCGCCTGGGGCGAGGTGGCGTCACAAGCGTGCATGGGCTCCTCTTTTCAGTTGAGCTTATCTAAAAACAGCCTGGTTAGGGCACAGCAGCGACTATGAGATAGAGAGATGTGGGCTGGGAGGGGAGGGGAGGGGAGGGGTGGGCTGACAGAGGATGTGATAAAGGAATAGAGGCGGTTGGGGGTGCAGCACATTAAGTGGAGAGGATAAAAGTGGGCTGATTTGTCACTCATGGCTTGCACTTTTCTCTTCTAGTAGTATCATCATGTGTCTCTCTGTGCCATTCACTCCTTTCAGGATTCATTCCCCAGGTCATGCTTAGCGAAATATTTCACATCAGTTGTTACCAGTTGCTTTATTAATGAAAACCCTTTATAGCTAATTGCTGCCTGCTGAGGCCAGTAAACAATTTCATTTTCTTAGTTTTCTCCACCAGAGTGATGTCTACCAATTACATCAACAGGTAGTTAGTTTTAATGTTTAAAATATTTAGAAAATGTCTCTGTTAGAAAGAATGTGGCCATTAGACTCATAAAATTAAATAAAATTACTGAGTATATGTCCATTAGATGGAGAAAATAAAATTAGAATATTGTGAGAATATGTTCATTAGACCCATAACAAAAACTAAAAATATTCTGAGAATATTTCCTCTATACCCAGAATAAATAACATAAAAGTATAGTGAGAATATTTTTTATCAGACCCAGAGTATAAAATATCAGTATTGTCAGAATATGTCCATTAGATCCAGAAAGAACAATATTGTGAGAATATCCATTAGATGCTGAAAAATAATATTGTTAGAATATGTTCATTTGACCTATAAAACATAATATTGTGCGAATGTCTATTAAACACATTAAAAAAAAATATATATATATATATATAATGAAAATACTTTCATAAAACCTGGGATATAAAATAAAAATATTGTAAGAATATATCCGTTAGACCAATAAAATAAAATAAAACAAAAAACATTCAGAAAATATGTTAATTAAAATAATATTGTAAGAATATGTTAATTTGATTCATGAAATATATCTGAAATATTCTAAGAATATGCCCATTAGACACAGAAAATAGCATAAAATATTGGGAGAATTTGTACATTAGACCCATAAAATAAAAGAAAAAGAAAATACTGGGAGAAAACAGAACCATAAAATAAAATACAAATATTGTGAGAACATGTCGGTTAGACTCATAAAATAAAATTAAAATATTGTAATTATAAGTCTATTAGACCCATAAAATAAATTGTGAGAATACATTGGAAATATATGAGAAAAATGTTGCAGATTCTGAATATCCTAAATAAAATCTGCTGAGAAACTTCTGATCTGTATAAAAGAGTAATGGCTGTTTAGAAGAATTACCTGTGTTTCTGCTCCAGGTGTCTCTGTGGTCTCTCCTGGTCACTCTGCTGATGCTCTTCATCATGACTGGAACTATGCTGGGTCCGGAGCTGCTGGCCACCATCCCTGCCTCCGTCTACCTGGTGGCCGTACTCATGCCCATGGCCGGCTATGCTGCAGGATACGGCCTGGCGACGCTCTTCGATCTCCCCCCCAACAGTCGGAGGACTGTGTCTTTAGAGACGGGCTGTCAGAACGTGCAGCTCTGCACGGCCATCCTGAAGCTGGCGTTCCCTCCGCAGCTGATGGGAGGCATGTATATGTTTCCTCTGCTGTACGCGCTCTTCCAGGCAGCAGAGGCTGGCGTCTTCGTTCTGGCTTACCGCATGTACAGGAAAGAGGTATTACATAAACAGGACCTCATGGAGGATGACGAGGATGATACAAACATATCCTACAAGAGAATGAAGGAAGAAGACGTGCCGTTTGATTCTACGTATGGTGCGGTAACAGTGAGCGACCCCAACGTCATTGTGTTGGAGTCACAGGATGGTGCTGGAAGCCCCACACCTGTATAAGGGAACAAAAACAACTGACTTGAGACTCACTATAGACACTGAACCTGAGTATTTACATTAGGATTTATTCATGCCATCACTCACTGTTGAATTTCGTACTAATCACTCACAGCATTATAACTAATATGTGCCATAAATGATTGCAAGATTGTGAAAATGGAAACTAATATCATGACACACTAAACGCACTAGCCAAATATTACTATTCAATGGATTTTTTTATAAAATTAGTATAAAATATATTTAAAACATTAGTATAAAATATATATAAGATAAATAAGATTATTGAGAGAGAGAGATAAAGAGAGATTATTTATGTCTGTACATAAAAGATATATTTTATATTTTTTGTCATTACTGAGTTAATTTGATCGTACATTCATTAATTCTTTCTTTCTTTCATTCAATAATTCATTTAAATAATGTAATAGAGAAAGCCACTTTCAGTCTTACAGAAGTATGCAAATTATACACCATTAATATAGATTTATGCGGCTGTTTGTAAATGAATCAGTGCTATTACCTCAGTAAATGGATTGCTTTGGCTTATTTGATTATGTGGACCAAGAGGATGAGAAGACTGATTCACATCCCATGTATGTTGCCTTTATAATGCATATCACCCACTGTCAGTCTGCTTCTGATTCTAAAGCTGGGAGAAAATATGTTTTCTGAGTTTATTGCTTCAAAAATAGTGGAATTTTTCAGGTTTAACACAATACCAAAGGCTATAACAACATGTCAGTGTCAGATCATAACAAATGTGATTTTGGATAAAACAGGATAAAAGCCTATGGCAATAAAAACAGGCTTTATGTAAAATGAGGTTTATTCTTGACAAGAATTGATCATGCACTAGTTTCCATCTGATAATATTCGAATATGCAGTCCATCTCTGTAACTGAAATGAAAACATTGTACATGTTTATGAGAATATGTGAAAACATCTTCAAGACGAATAAACGTTTATGACAAGCATGTAATATTATCATTTTTGTTTCTACAATATCTCTGCCAGACTGGCATAAAAATGATTTTTACAGATATTTCACTCACAAAAATAGCCTAATGTAAAATTAATTATTTAGTAGTAGTCTAGTAGTAATATAATATTTAATATTAACAAATTTTTCTAGAAAAAACTGTCCATGGCCTTCTTAGATCAGCAACAAACCACCTGGTTAAACTGGTTTTTGGATGGTGGCAGGTCAACCATACAAACCAGCTATGTTTAAACCACATTTTCCAACAAACTTTACATTGCTATGACTTTTCCAAGCCTGGAAACCACCTTTTGAAAATTCCCTAACACTTTTGTGTTTTACTGACCGTGGGAATCCTGTTAATTGGCGTTAATTAGGCACCTGAACTCAATTTGTGTCCCGTGCGTCTACTTAAACTCCTACAGTGCATTTTCCCAACCGGCTAAGCGAAAAATGGCTACATATGGTAACGAGACAGTCGATAACTATCTTTACTCTTCTTACAACCCTTATTCCTACAAATACCCCAAGTTCAAGGGCTGGAGACAGAAAGCTTACTTCGCCAACTACGGTGAAGGTGAGACCTACTTCGATAATTACCACAGGGCGCAGCTGAAGTCCATCTTGTCTCAGATCAACCCCAACCTCACCCCGCGTCTGAGGAAAGCCAACACCAAAGACGTGGGGATTCAGGTAAACCCGAGGACCGACACGTCCATCCAGTGCTCTTTGGGCCCGCGGACCCTTCTGGCCCGGAACCGTGATGCCCTTCGCCAGCGGCGACAGGAGGTCCAGCAGACCCCAGGGAGCCCCATCAGCGGCGTCATCCGCTTCCCGCGCACTCAAGCAGTTTACTCTCCGGTCGAGTCCAGGAGACTAGTGTCCCTCTTCAGGGAGGAGGAGGAGGAGAAGGACACGGAGCCTGAGGCCCATGAGACGGTGGAGAGTGCTGAGAAAGACGAGCGCAAAGAGGGCGAGGAGAGCGTGAAGGAACCGCTTAGTCCCGAGAAAAGTGAAGAAAAACCGACGGAAACAAATGAGGAGAACAGAAACGAACCGGAGAAAACCGGACAAGAAGCCAAATCCAAGGCTCGCGTGAGGTTCCAAGTGAGAGAAATGGTTTCTTACAATTTTATAATCCATTTTTAACTACTCAGAAGCTAAGTGTAACTTGTGTTAATGCAGTTTTTGGAGCAGAAGTATGGCTACTATCATTGCAAAGACTGCAACCTACGATGGGAAAGTGCTTATGTGTGGTGTGTCCAAGGTACAAACAAGGTAATGGATGGGATATGAAGATTAAACCATGTAGTACATTTTAAAATGTTAAAGAATTTCCCCCTGCAGTGTTGGCACACCTAACTATTACTGATTCAAACTTTACCGTCTCTTTTAAAGGTGTATTTCAAGCAGTTTTGCAGAACATGTCAAAAATCATTCAACCCATACCGGGTTGAGGACATAACCTGTCAGGTAAACCTATAGAAGTGCAAACTTTAAACATGACTTTCAAAAGGGGGGAAAAAAAGTCCCAAGATATAAAACATTTAATCTGATGCGACTTTAATTTGCCAACTGTTCTCTTTATTGAAGAACATTGGTCTCAAAACGTAAACTAGGAGTGTCAGTGGTTCACAAGCAGCTATCTTTTAATCGCTCATGCACAGATCCATTTATTCACTGTCCTTTTTGCATTAACTGCAACTAGAAAATGTCATTTTCAGACTTGTAAGAAGACTCGCTGTACATGTTCTGTAACGTCACGTCATGTGGACCCCAAGAGACCTCACCGACAGATCTGTGCGGACGCTGCAAAGGCAAGCGTCTCTCCTGTGACAGCACGTTCAGCTTCAAATACATCATCTAGCACCTCTGTCCATTGCAGTCAGGCTTGGTTGTTGCCCAGCTGGATTGTCCACCTCAATCTCTGCACCCTTGCTGCTCAAAGACTGCAGTGGGGAGGAGAGATCCATCAGTCACTACAGTCTCATTTGTTTTTGTTTTGCTTTAACTTGTACTTGCAGTAACTGTAGGTGCCAATTATGAAGATTAAAAAATGGCAATTACTAGCACATCTGGAGTTTTCTATGAACTACTCTGCAGCAGGGTGATGTGAATTAATTTGTACAATTCTAGAAGTATTTGTGCCTACAAATCCAGCAGACTGGGTTTGATTGTTTTGACCCTGGGTGTCCAAACTCTGTCCTGGAGTCTAGCTCCAACTTTCCTCAACACGCCTGCATGGAAGTTTCTAGTATGCCTAGTAACACCTTGAATATCTGGTTCAGGTGTGTTTTATATGGGTTGAGGAGCAGGATTGGACACTCTGGTTTTAATCTCAAAACTGCTTTGAGGGAATACATGTCACAAATGTTTTTTCAGATTAAAAATCAAGATTAAGAGCAAAACAATTAATCAAATGTGACCCTTGACCACAAAACTAGTCTTAAGTGTCAATTTTTTTTCAAAATTGAGATTTTTATACATCTGAAAGCTGAATAAGCTTTCCATTGATGTATGGTTTGTTAGGATCGGACAATATTTGGTCGAGATGCAACTATTTGAAAATCTGGGATCTAAGGGTGCAAAAAAATCTAAATATTGAGAAAATTGCCTTTAAAGTTGTCCAAATGAAGTTCTTAGCAATACATATTACTAATCAAATTATGTTTTGATATTTATGGTAAGAAACTTACAAAACATCTTCATGGAACATGATCTTTAATATCCTAATGATTTTTGGCATAAAAGAAAAATCAATTTTGACCCACACAATGTATTTTTGGCTATTGCTACAAATATACCCCAGCGACTTAAGACTGGTTTTGTGGTCCAGGGTCACAAATATACTGCGACTTGACCGTAGAGAAGATGAGTTAAATGTGATGAGGGGGTTAAATGCTCTAGCATTTAAGCGGCAGATGGCATACCTGTAGCACATGCTTATAAACCAAAAGTTATCAATTGGTGTGGAAGGTAACAGTTATCGTTACAGTTATTTTACTTGATGTGAACAGACCTTAAAGTCCACATGAAATCAAAATTTGCAAAATTTTGGTAGTATTGCTAGTCTTGAGGTGAACAATTAATCTGTGCAAGTTAATCCACTGAAAAAATATTGTCTTGGCAATCTTTAATCAAAATGTGATAATTTGCTTCTGCTCTGGAATGGCATTCCTTCTCCGATGACAGCTTGGGTAGAAAATCCTCAACCACACCCCTGCAACTCTTAGATTGCTGCAAGTGAAAGATGAGGAGTGCAAAAATAGAATATTGAATAGAGGGCGGGGTTTTGTTTCAGTTGGAAATGTCACCATACTGAAATAAAGTCAGCAGCAACTTCCTGTTCATGTGGACTTTAATAGAAAAGACCAGTGATGTTGGGGAGGTGAACACATTGAATCAACATGTACTGCTGATAGGGTTAATAACTGGATATACAGTAAGCACTGAGATCAGGAAATAGACAAAAAGCAAGCATTGCTTATAATCAGGTTTTTATTTAACAGTACAGGGAAAAAGCAGATAAATCAGATGACAAAGACAAACCGGAGAGAAATGTGAAAGGGGGAGAAAGAAAAGGAAAAAAAAATGGGATAATGCACCTCTAGATAAAAACTATATTTTTCCAGGTAAATAATATATCCATTAAATAACTAAGAACAGCATTCAAAATGTACCAAACAAGCAACAGAAGAGATCTCCCAGAGGAATGAATACAGTGAACGTTTTATTTCTCAATGTGCCATGACAGATTAAACTTCCCCCCCCCCCACCCACCATGTTTGCGGTTAACGCTTTCAGGACACCGCTTTGTCTCTTGGAGTTCGGCAAGCGAAGCACAGTGCCTTACATCGCAGAGCCCACAAACCCTCAGTGCAGCCCTGAGTCT
>JAFVLL020006140.1:0-16642 GCA_021397915.2 Tor tambroides | reverse complement strand
GTTAGAAGGGTGAAATCGCAAATGTTAAAACCGTCCCGTGAGGATGCCGCGAAATCAGCTGTGTGTGTTCACCATGGCAACAGTAACTTCACTGCGCAGCAACACGGTTATTTTTTGTCAGTTAAAACATAACAAGAATACAGTAATGGATGTTACTGTACTCATGCTTTGTTTCACTAGGGCTTTTTGCAGTTACTGTACAAACGACTACCATTTTTCTCCAAAACGACACACATTTGAGATAAGATGTTTTGTCACATAACAAAGGATGCCTTGAATGTCATGAAAATGATAATAACTCATTTTTGACCAAAAATGCAGTTACTGCCTTTTTGCTTTGTAGGGCAGAGCAGGGCAGACCTTTTCCCAACCGACGAAAAACTAGCTCCCGCCGAGCTGCAGAGTCTCAGTTTGGTAGGGAAAGATCATGACTCAGTGACGTCAGGTCGTCTGCCACATTTAATGGTTTCATGTCCTCACCTCGTTGTTTGTATGGGGAGGGGTACAAGTGCCCTGTTGATTGATACTGGCTCCATGGTATCTACGATCATGGAAAGTTGTTTTGTGGAGCTATTTTCACCATGGGGCCAGGATCGTCTCAGGGCATGTCAGTGGCTGCAGCTTCATGCGGCCAATGGGATGTTGATACCATATGTTGGCTATATCGAGTTGGACATTGAGCTTTGCGGTCAGGTAGGGTAAATGTACCTATTAAGCACACGTACCAATTAAGCACACTTCCATATTTGAGGTCAGATTATAAAAACAAAAAAATATTTATTATCCTACTTGATGTCTTAACCAATTGATGTGTTTGTTACTATATAACTCCTATAATTTCAAGTCAATCAGATCTTTGCACACTGAGATATGGGTCTCCATGTGTTCAAACTGTCTGGCGGCCATTTTGAAAGCTGTCTAAAAACTTTCACCTAAAGAGTAGCCCTTTAAATATGTGTTTTTTAGATGTTTAAGTGTATATTTTGGGTAAGTTTAACTAATTATTGTAAAATTAAGAGATTAATGTTCAGACTTTTGCATATTATAACCTGGAACTTGGATGTGGGAAATAATCCAAAAAATAGTTTTAGCAACATAGCACAGATGCCACAGAACACAGTTAGCTGAATAGCTGTATAATATTGTGTTCTACGCTAATATAATACTTCACAGGCATTACTGGCTTGTACTTTTACATCCATAATATTATAAATTGACAGTTTATTGCTGGTCTGCCACTTTACAGTGCTGTAATTTTTAAAGATTATATTTTATTTTAAGATGAGCTTAAAGCAGCGGTTCTCAATTCCAGTCCTTGCGCCCCCCCCACCGCTCTGCACATTTTGTATGTTTCTCTTATTGCTTCAGACGTTTGTTCTATTCGAACATAAGTGCCCTGTGAAGCGGACATCACAGGATATTCCACCATGATTCCAGTTCGAAGCGAACGTATATGTTCCATTCAAAGTTATTTGAATATTTACAGAGGTATATTATGTCACACTCGTCCGTGAAGACGTTGCGCAGCACAAATCCATGAATTAATGTTTCCCGAAGAGAAGTAAACTTCAACGGAGTTCCCCTGCTCAGGGCGTAGGGAGCAATGGACACTGCGTAGGGACCATGTCAATCGGAACACAGTTCATGCACGGAGCTCACTTCTAACGAGCGGATTATCTGAATCAGGTGTGTTAACTAAGAGAGACATGCAAAATATGCAGAGCGGAGGGGCACGAGGACTGGAATTGAGAACCACTGGCTTAAAGGGTACACTACTATGAAAATCACACAGCTTCAGTATGACATCAATAAGAAAAAGTATAATTTCATACATATTAAAATATGAATAACTATTATTAACAATGTCTATGAACTTAATACAAGACCTAGACTATTTATTTAACAAAATCCTGTAATTTTAATAAATATTACATGAAATATATTAAAAAATTTTGCTGCTCCAATTAAGCTCACTGTGCTCTCTTTAAGCTCTTCCACATTGAACGTCTATGTCAGGGATACTAAAATCAGGCTTGTGAGATCCACTCTCCTGCAGAGTTTAGCTGTAACCCTAACCAAACACACCTGAGCATGCTAATCAATGTCTTCAGGATCATTAGAAAATCACAGGTAGGTGAGTTTGATCAGGGTTGGAGCTAAACTCTGCAAGAAAGTGGATCTCGCAAGCCAGATTTAAGGATCACTGGTCTATGTAAATACTTAATAAACAGACTTTAAATATTAACTGATGGTTGTTACTTTGTTAAATTAATCGATATTCTATGGAATCAGTTGACTCAAATCTGCAGACTAGCTCTGATCTTTAGCAACTAGCATCAACTTCTCCAGACTGTACAGTGGTATAGAGGCTCCTGACACAGACGGCGCATCAAAAAGGGCGGTACCGTGCTGCCCAAAGAGCTGCTGATAGCACTGGCTCAACACATCCATCCACAAAATACCAGGGACCCGAGCACCAGTGCCCCAGGAGGATCTCTGACTACCAGCACGCCACATCCTGGAATTAGGAATCTGTGGAAAATTTGGGTAAAAATCATGTAGTGTATTCCAGTCTTAAGAGACTTTAGATAAGTTAACAACCATATAAAAAAGAGGTTTCATAATGAGGTTAGTTTCTATGTTCATCCCCATGAATATAATATGTTTTATTAGTTTGTTTTATTTGATTTTTGAATGTTACTTAGCTGAAAGTGGACTAGTATAGATGCTGATATGTGCTTACACTCTCAGAAAAAAAGGTAAAAATCTGTACCTGTTAAGGTACAAGTGGCCGTCACTGGGGTGGTACCCTGAAGGGTACAATTTTGTACCTCTAGTTATAGCTTTAAACAGAGGTGGAAAGTCCAGGGGTCAGAAAGTAAAAGTCCTGCCATATGTTTATTCCACCCATGAACTCAGCAGCTGATTTCACCAGAGGAGGAACCAAGTCATTCCTTTCAAGTCACAAGCAAGTCTCAAGTCAAATCCCAAGTCCTCAAAGAGTTAAAGTTAATGAGATAATTATTATTAAATGATGATTGTGTAGCCATTAAAAAGTGATGACCACCTGCTGTTATTGAGAATTACAGAGGATCAGATGTTGATGTTTTATTGGTTAAAATGATGCCACCATCATGGAGATCAGTGTTTGCTTTAGTTGGGCTCTTGACCCTTGACTTACGGTGTTAGATCCCTCTGTAGTAGAGATGTGCTGAATGAAGTTTCTGAAGCAGTGAGGCTTTTACAACAAACTGCATTGATGCTTCAAAGCTTTTGATACAGTGCTTTACTGTGCTATCTGGTGATCAATAAAAATTCCTACATCAACTGTCATTCTGATGATTTGTTTCTTGGGATGGAATTGTAAGGTTTATTTGTATATAGTATTAATAAATATATAAGTTATTAGCAAGATGGTGGTGCGTGTGTGTGCAGTGATAGTTTACAAATGTCATTGTTTTTTTGTACTATACAATGACAATAGAGACTTTCTGTTCGTCATATGAACTCACATCAAACTTGTGTATTTTTATTAACAATAATACACTTCGTAAAAATAAAATAAAAACTACATACAGGTGCATCTCAATAAATTAGAATGTCCTGGAAAAGTTCATTTATTTCAGTAATTCAACTCAAATTGTGAAACTCATGTATTAAATAAATTCAATGCACACAGACTGAAGCAGTTTAAGCCTTTGGTTCTTTTAATTGTGATGATTTTGGCTCACATTTAACAAAAACCCACCAATTCACTATCTCAAAAAATTAGAGTATGGTGACATACCAATCAGCTAATCAACTCAAAACACCTGCAAAGGTTTCCTGAGCCTTCAAAATGGTTTCTCAGTTTGGTTCACTAGGTTACACAATCATGGGGAAGACTGTTGATCTGACAGTTGTCCAGAAGACAATCATTGACACCCTTCACAAGGAGGGTAAGCCACAAACATTCATTGCCAAAGAAGCTGGCTGTTCACAGAGTGCTGTATCCAAGCATGTTAACAGAAAGTTGAGTGGAAGGAAAAAGTGTGGAAGAAAAAGATGCACAACCAACCGAGAGAACCGCAGCCTTATGAGGATTGTCAAGCAAAATCGATTCAAAAATTTGGGTGAACTTCTGAGAATGGACTAGGCAGGTCCAGGCATCAAAACCACCACAGACGTGTCAAGGGTGGCTACCGTTGCCAATGTTCCTCTTGTTAAACCTCTGAACCCAGGCAACATCAGAGAAAATACCTGGACTGGGAGAAGAACTGGACTGTTGCCAGTGAGTCTAAGTCTTTCTTTTCAGATGAGAGCAAGTTTTGTATTTCATTTGGAAACCAAGGTCTAAGAGTCTGGAGGAAGGTGGAAGCTCATAGCCCAAGTTGCATGAAGTCCAGTGTTAAGTTTCCACAGTCTGTGATGATTTGGGGTGCAATGTCATTTGCTGGTGTTGGTCATTGGAGTTTTTGAAAACCAACGTCACTGCACCCGTTTACCAAGAAATTTTGAAGCACTTCATGCTTCCTTCTGCTGACCAACTTTTTAAAGATGCTGATTTCATTTTCCAGCAGGATTTAGCACCTGCCCACACACCAAAAGCACCAAAAGTTGTTAAATAAACCATGCTGTTGGTGTGCTTGACTGGCCAGCAAACTCACCCAGACCTGAACCCCATAGAGAATCTGAAAGGTATTCATCAGAAGGAAAATGAGAAACAAGAGACCAAAAAATGCAGATGAGATGAAGGCCACTGTCAAAGAAACCTGGGCTTCCATACCACCTCAGCAGTGCCACAAACTGATCACCTCCATGCCACGCCGAATAGAGGCAGTAATTAAAGCAAAAGGAACCCCTACCAAGTATTGAGTACATATACAGTAAATTAACATACTTTCCAGAAGGCCAACGGTTCACTAAAAATGTTTTTTTTATTGGTCTTATGAAGTATTCTAATTTGTTGAGATGAACTGGTGGGTTTTTGTTAAATGTGAGCCAAAATCATAACAATTAAAAGAACCAAAGACTTTACTTCAGTCTGTGTGCACTGAATTTGTTTAATACATGAGTTTTACAATTTGAGTTGAATTACTGAAATAAATGAACTTTTCCAAGACATTCTAATTTATTGAGATGCACCTGTACATATAGGCATGACATGATGGATATAATTATTATATTGATATAAATGGATCGCGGGTATGATGTTTGAGCCCGGCGTGATGTGGCAGTGAGGTAACGAAGCTTCATTTACACAGGTCATGTGACAGCTTCATTTCAAGCAGTGCTCCGGAACACTGTTTTGAAGCACTAGTGTGTCAAAAACCTGAGACGTGTGTCGACACAAGGTGTCGATCTACCCATCCCTACTCTGTAGCAATGCATGTGCTGTTGTAAAGCAGAGAGATCAATACTGTAGAGTGAGAAGATTTTAGCTGTTTTCATACGATGAGATATTCATCATCAGCTGGCCTGATTGTATTCAAAATAACTTTTTTTCATTTGTATGTTTAGGTTTTGCTTTACCAACCCTGTAAAGCTACAGCATGCAAGCAAAGCATTGCTCCAATATCTATTGTGGATAAATTTTAAATCTATGTTATTCATATAAATACTTGAAGTCTTGTACTAGCTAGACATACACACATAGAGACATCAAGAACCAGCATATGAATCTCAACAATGGTGACAATCAACAAAATGCTTCATGCTGCAATGCATGCTGGGTAACACCAAAAGACTCCCATCATGCACTACAGTATGAAAAATTATTTTCACCACTGTTGAGGATCGTATGATACATGTCTAAAAGCTTGAGCCTACACAGTTGTTTTTTTTTTTTTTTTTTTAAATATTGAAGCATTATGGTGGCATTTGTTTAACATAACTTTTTTTTTTAGTGCAGTGACAGCTGAATATCAGACAATAAACCAATTAGAGACCACTTTATGATGTTAATTTGAACAAGTCATAAGCAGAAAGCATAAGTTAATCTGCTACTTCTAGGTTTGATTCAGCAATGTTCAAATGTTTGCTGTGAAACAATATTGCAATTACTTAGAAGCAAATTATTTGAAAGTACTAAAAAAAAAGGGCCGAGAGACAAACTAAAGCAAACATTGACCACAATTTTGGTGGCATTGTGTTATTTTTCATTATTTTCATCAACATCTAAACCTCTGTTAATTCTCAATTAGAGACTCTGCAGACATAAAAATTTAAGTCTGTTCTTCACCATCACCTTTATTTGAAGGTAAAGAACAGTTAAATGATTTTCTTTTACTTTAAATTTTGTTTACATGTTTGAAGTCACATTAGGATGAGTACACTGCAAAAATAAAAATTAAAAAAAGTTAGTGCTGTCAAATGATTAATCACATCCAAATTATTATTATTATTATTATTTTTACATAATATATGTGTGTGTACTGTGTATATATAAATACACAAACATGCATGTACAGGAGCATCTCAGAAAATTAGAATATGGTGAAAAAGTTAATTTTTTCTTGTAACATTTCAAAAAGTGAAACTTTCATATATTTTAGATTCATTACATGTAAAGTAAAACACTTCAAAAGTTTTTTTTGTTTTAATTTTGATGATTAGAGCTTACAGCTATAGAAAGTCAAAAATCAGTATCTCAAAATATTAGAATATTTCCTAAGATCAATCAAAAAAAGGATTTGCAAAACAGAAAGGTTCAAGTTCTTTAAAGTATGTTCATTTATGCACTCAATACTTGGTCGGGCTCCTTTAGCACAAACTCCAGCATCAGTGAGGTGTGGCATGGAAGCGATCGGCCTGTGGCACTGCTGAGACACTATTGAGCCTTCAGCTCGTCTGGATTGTTGGATCAACTATTTCTCATCTTTCTCTTGAAAATATCCCATAGATTCCATTTGGGGCTCAGGTCAGGCATGTTGGCTGGCCAATCAAGCACAGTAATATCATGGTCAGCAAAGCACTTGGAAGTGGTTTTGGCACTGTGGGCAGGTGCTAAAGTCCTGCTGGAAAAGGAAATCAGCATCTCCATAAAGCTTGTCAGCAGATGGAAGCATAAAGTGCTCTAAAATCTCCTGGTAGATGGCTGCATTGACTTCGGACTTGATAAAACACAATGGACCAACACCAGCAGACGTCACGGCACCCCAAATCATCCCTGACTTCAGAAACTTCACACTGGACTTCAAGCAGCTTGGATTCTGTGCCTCTCCAGTCTTCCTCCAGACTCCAGACCTTGATTTCCAAATGAAAAGCAAAATTTACTTTTATTTGAAAAGAGGACTTTGGACCACTGAGCAACAGTCCAGTTTTTTTCTCCTTAGCCCAGGTAAGACGCTTCTGATGATGTTTCTGTTTCAGAAATGGCTTGGTAGCCCTTTTCCTGAAGACGTCTGAGCGTGGTGACTCTTGATGCACTGACTCCAGCTTCAGTCCACTCCTTGTGAAGCTCTCCCAAGTATTTGAATCAGCTTTACTTGACAGTATTCTCAAGCTTGCGGTCATCCCTGTTGGTTGTGCACATTTTCCTACCCAATTTCTTCCTTGCAGTCAACTTTGCATTTAATATGCTGTGATACAGCACTCCTTGAACAGCCTCCCCTTTCAGTAATGGCCCTCTGTGATGTACCCTCTTTGTGGAGGGTGTCAATGACCATCTTCTGGACCATTGCCAAATCAGCAGTGTTCCCCATTATTGTGGTTTCAAAGAACAAGAGATACCCAGAATTTATACTGTAGGGATGGTCATTTATTGAAACTCAAATGTAACTATTCTAATAATTTGAAATACAGATTTTTTTACTTTCATTAGCTGTAAACTCTAATCATCAAAATTAAACAAAAAAAAACTTTTAAAGTGTTTTACTTTACATGTAATGAATCTAAAATATATGAAAGTTTCACTTTTTGAAATGTTACAAGAAAAAAATGAACTTTTTCACCATATTCTAATTTTCTGAGATGCACCTGTATTTAAGAAAAATAGATTTTATATATAAAATATTTATATTTATATATAAATATATAATATTTGTATAAAATATAAATGATATATGAATATAAATGTATAATTACATGTAAATATTTTTAAAATATATACATGTACACAGTAAACTCCCCAGAGTAAAATTAAGTCTATTCAGAGAACATTTGGTCCCACTCTAAATAGAGTTATATTAACACTGAAGCAGAGTTAATGTTAATGAGCTAATTAAGTGACTAATTAAATGATGATTGAGCATTAATGATGAATCAGGACATTAATGATAATCAGATCTTAAAGGATTTAATGTCTTCTTTTATTTCAGTTGATTTCATCTTCGGCTGTGCCTGAAGTCTGTTGTAGTTCTTACGTTTCTCTTTCCTTCGGTGATTCTGCTTGATAACAGCAGTTGTTCATCATTAATGGTCATTCATCACATAAGATAATTATGTGATGATTGACCATTAATGATGAACAGCTGCTGTTATCAAGCAGAATCCTTAACTCCAACATTGCTTCAATGCTACTTTAACACTCTGTAGTGTGGAAACACATGAACACTGAGCAGTGTGGGGACTTGCTGTGAATTATTACATAAATCTTACCTGTTTCATTCATGTATGACTGATGCATATGAATCACATTAAGTTTATTGATTTGTTTATGTTAAAACTATGTAATCTAAATGGATGGAAAATTGTTATGCAATTGAATTACATAAAATGTAAATTTAGACCGAAACATTTTTTTGAGTGTAGGTAGATGGGGATCAGCTGAGAGTCAGCTGATGCGAGCTTGACTAACGTGACCTGCCTGAACTAATGCTATGCTTGATTTATAGGAAACTGATGGTACACCATGACAAAGTTCTTCTGTGAATTGTTTGATGCACTAAACCAATTAATTTTTTATTCATATCGGTTGAGCTCTCTTGGGGCCTAATTTACAAAACTGTGTAAACCCATACAAAAGTTTTAAATTGATCTGAAAGGCAGAAGAGGCATGCCACAAAAAAGTAAATACAAATAAATAAATAAATAAAAATAAATAAATAAACGGCATCAGAAAACTGTACATGCATGCTTTTGTTTTATTGCAGTGCATTATATTGTAATATGGTTCTAATGTTTTAGCCACCTCACTCATTTTAAATATGGTGGCCAAATTAATTATACCAATCTTATAATATTGTCTATGTCAATAATATATCACTGCAATAACACTCCAGCACCCACTGTGACCTCAATAATAAACATATAGTAGAATTATCACCTTTCTGACAGTTTCAACATAAAAACTGAGAAATTATAACCTTGTAAATGTGGAATTCACCGCAGAGCTCCTGTACTGAATTGAAGTTTACTTTACAGGTGTACCTAATAAAGTGACCAGTGAGTGTATAAGTGTGCAATTCTTGTAATAAATGGTTGAGCTAATTTTTGTTTGTGATCTTTCATGTCTTTCATCCCACAGGATTCAGACACTGAGTCACAAAGTACCATGGAGCAAACTGTGATGGGAGTGTAGGCTACTGTTTAATCTTCAAAATAAATTTGAAAAGTGTTTGATTTCCAGTAGATGGCAGCAATGTTCTACTAGCCCATTCTAATCTTATCACATACTGAGAAACGTACATCTTTAAAGTGAATTTTACATTAATTTTACTAGTTTAATAAGCCCAGTTATATACAAGCATTACCAAATTAGCCAATTCAAATGAAAAATACCATAAATCCCCAAATACTAGTTACACAACTATAGCGTAAAAATATTAAAAAGTGTTGTCATGTTTCACGAAAAATGACACTTATGTTACAAAATCTCGGATCTCTGGAACTGCAGACATTGTTATTACCCTATTTTAAACTTTTAGAATATAGGCTTTCTAGACTAGGCCAACATAATGTTTGTTCACAAACTTTTAACTCATCTTAAATGCATACCTCGTGTCTTTAGCAAACCGGGAGATCATTCACTACCTTCTCCCTCCTTAATTTTAAAAGTTGGACATCAACTTTCTTAGTATTCCTCAACATAACAAGAATTTTTTTTTTTTTTTTTTGTAAAAAGTGTATAGGGTCGCTGGGGACCCGGGGTGTGTAAATGTGTACGTGTATTTTTCCTGCGCTATTATTTACATATCAGTTGACTCAATGTGCAATGCATCATTATTCCTCGAGGTGGCACTGTTTGATATACAATGATGACATGATGTTTCACTCATAATTACCACAGGCATAAAACAAAAGAATATCATCAGCAAAAATTTAACTGGTTTGAATGCTTTACTGCAGAGCAATTACTGTACGTAGTGAAATATAAATGTCACTGTCATTTGATGGTGGATGTGGTGAATAAGCTGCCAGTGATCAAAATATTGATTTTGAAATCATTGAAATGGATAGTTTTGAGAATATGAACCCTTCCAAGTTTAAAAAGGTAACAAAATATGTTTTATTTTATTCTTCTGTAATTGTTCTTAAAATATCAAGACAGTTGTTTGCTATTGCAGCAGTTAGAGATTCACCCTTGCTGGATATGTGCAGGTCTCTAAAGACACAAATATGTAATGATGATTGGTGAAACATTCATGCATTTAAGGGCTAGTTTATTTATATGATCATCATCATTCATTATATCACATTACCTTTGCCTTTGTACCGTTTTTCTTCTTCTCTTATTATTATTATTTTTTTCTTCCCTGGGCACCAGAGGGCTTTGGCCTTTTGACGTTGTTATAATTTATTAGTGAACATATCACAATCAGGTAACTGATGTAGGCTATGTGGAAGTGCGGCAGCGCGGGGGAAGATTGATCATGCGTTGAACCGAGGAGAGCAATAAAATAGTTATGTTTTTGTGGGATGATCGCTTTTTTTTTTGTTGCAATTTTTAAATTTATAATATTGAAGTAGTATTATTAATAAAATAAACAAATATATATATAAAAAAAAAAAAAATCACTCATTTTGGCGCCCCTAGGGATCGGCGGCACCCCAAGTATTTGCCTATTCCCCCTATGCTACGGGCCGGTGTACCGACGAAACATGCTACCTATCAGATTGTGCTACCAATAATATATTTGCATTCTTTTAAGGGTAAGTTTAGGGTAAGGGTAGGTGTTGACGGGTAGGTTTAGAGTAGGGGTAGGTATGGACATTAAAAAAGCCTCAAACCACATGAATAAGATGCTGGTAGCACAATCTGATAGGTAGCATTTTTCGCTATCGATTTGTGGGATATCTTTTTAATGGGAGGTAGCACAACAATTCGTCAGAACACCGGCCCTGGAAGGAAGGCAATGCAAAGATTGCTTTTCCACAGCTTGGCACTGCAACATTGTTAATGAAAAGACGAGCACTTGACTGCTGCAGGTTAGTGGGGAAATATATTTATTTATTATTCAGACTACACATTTGGAAAGGAAAATATAGGAACATTTCAGCAGGTTGAAGATAATTCATGTTAACACAGAGCAATTGTTTCATTGTTTAAATCAAATGACAGCACAAAAATGTAGTAATAATCTGCATTCTGATGAGTATCTGTCTGTATGTAGGTGGGCTGAATTGTTGTGCATTCCTAACACACAGTGGTGATTCATTACTGAATGAATAAGCTGCTTTGAACGAAATCAGTTGAACAAATAATTCAGTGACTCAATCATTAAGTGATTTGCTGCCACCTAGCCTACTGGCAGTTTTAGTTTTAAATTCATATTCATTTTTATTCTTCCAAATTATTTCTACATTCAAAATTTGTATTTTTAATACATTAATTTAAACAATATTTATGCAGCTGCAATTTGCCAATTCAGATGCAGCTTCTGTGCCACCTCTGTAGTGCAAAGATGAATTTTTTGTTAGTGATTTAATTTGATTGGCACCAGTGTCTTGTTATTCTAAATTTATTTATTGATTAAATATTAGATTATTTTTCAGGCAGTAAATGTGGATCTTTCAGATGAATTTGAGAAGTGCTGGTTTGGTCTTGGTCTTGACTTGGTCCCGCCCTGCTTTGGTCTCAACCCCTCACCCTGCAAACAAGCCTGCACTGGCCTTTTACGGGCTGTCAGCGCAGGGCCCCGAGAATTTGCTCACTGGCAAAACGTTGGCCCCTTAGCACTGGCCCTCACTTAGCCTCCAGGAAGCCTAAGTGCTGTTTTATTGAAAATAATAAAGTTTGAAGTCACTGTAATGGAGGTAAACGCTTGCTTTAGTTGGATTCCTGACCCTTGACTTTATAACTCAGGTTTTTCTCTAGCTCCTATAACTGTGTGTTTCTGAAAAACATTTGTTATAGTGAAAGTTGTAAAAAGAAAAACTGGTTTGATGATTAAATCATCATGTAGATGCCTGATTTCCTTCTCAGAGTTTGGTCTCTGAGAACATTATTTAATTTAATTATTTCAGATTATACTAGTCCTATAATACAACTGCATGAAATTTTGTCCCGTTTTAATATTTTGAACATTAAGTCAGTATGCAGAAATTATTTGGATGGATTCATGTAGACTCACACAGATATCAAGATTCAGCATTTGAACTTCAACAATGGTGACAGTCAACAAAATATTCAGATCAGTTCTGAACGTCACAAAACAAGCTTTTCGTTGATTGTCACCATTGTTGAGGTTCATACGCTGAATCTTGATATCTGTGTGAGTCTGCATGCTCCCATTCAAATAATTTCTGCATAATGACTTAACATTTGAAATATTAAAGCAGGCCAAATTTTCTTGTAGTGGTGTTCTAGGACTAATGTAAAGTGCAATTATTAAGTCTAAATAATGTTCTCAGAGATCAGTCTCTGGATGAGATCAGTGAATCAGGACACTACATGATGACTGAATCATAACCATCACCATGATCAGTTTTTTCTTCTCACAACTTTTGTTATTCCAAATGTGCTTCACAAACACACAGCAGGCAGAAAAAAAACATTAACGTTAAGAAGTCAAAGGTCAGGAACCCAACTAAAGCAAGCGCTTACTTCCATAACGGTGACATCAAACTTTATTATTTTCAATAAAACAGCGCTTAGGTTTCCTGGAGGCTAAGTGAGGGCTGCCCATGCAGGGCCAGTGCTAAGGGGCCAACGTTTTGCAAATGAGCAAATTCTCAGGGGCCCTGCGCTGGCAGCCATAAGTGGGCCTGTAAAGGGCCAGTGCAGGCTTGTTTGCAGGGCAAAGTCTTGGTCTTGCCTTGGTCCCAATACACTCAGGTCTTGGTCTTGGTTTAGGTTTAGGTGGTTTTGACTACAACACCACAGAGAGGTACTCAGGACTAATTTGTCTTAGATTCTCTGTGACAGATTCATACTGTTTTTTCCATTCCTCTGGTGACAGTGAAGACGGGCTGGTCTTCAGGAACTTATACGCATCCTTAGTCTGCAAGCAAAAGATGCTCTTTGCCTTCAGACATATTTCTCCGAAAGTCTTCCAATGCTGAAAGATTTGAGGTACAAAATGAATCACAAATCAAAGAATGAAATCAAGATAAAATGAAATGAAGTTACCTCTTGTGCTGAATCAATAGTTGCAATAAAGCTTTCCTTCAATTCACTATCCTCAATTAAGTGTTCATTAGCAAAAGTCTTGTCTTTGAGGGCCTCCAACAATACACCCACCCATTCCCAGAATTTCTGGAGCTGAATCAGAATATATTGGATTTGGGAAAGGCACTTTTGGACATCGATCAAGTGGACAGGGTCTGGTATTGTATCTTCAGAAACAACATGAGGCAGACAGTAAATATGAGAGATCACTCTTAGGCTTCTGACTATTTATACTGTATGTGAATTAGGGAATGTGTAGAGCATGACACACAGAGAAATCTGTTGAGTAAAAAAAATCTTACCACATTCAATTTTCAAACTTGCCAACTTCATCTGCATTTCAGTCAGCTTGACTTGGGTAGTTGACTCCTTGTTTCTCAGGGTTGACTTATCCATTAAGAGTTTAAATGATTCATTGGAGGGAGCCTGGGTGTTTGATTTAACAAAAGCTCCAACAAATGGTATAAGGACAGCCATGATCCTCAAATTAGTTTTTCTAGAATCATCTATGCCATGACTCTTTAGCTGTTGTTTTTCCTCCATTAGTCCAATTTCCATAGTGACTTTTTTCAGTTCCTTCTCCATATCTCTCACAACATCCTCCAGGGCCTCTATCTCCCAAGATGTTTCTTTGATTTTTTTGTCTGTTTCAAACTTTTCAACAATTACATCACTGGTGCATAAAGCCACATTGTGGTTTTGTTTCTCATATCTGATGATGACAAATTTCAGATAAACATCAGTTTGAACACAATAAACTTGTTTTGTGTGGGTTTGTGAATTATGTTTTTATATGTGATACTTGGAAACTTTGTTTAGCAGTTTACCTGTGCACCATATCTTCCACTCTGTCAATAATAAAAATGATCCATTCTCTTGATATTTCCAGAGACATCTCAGTGAAAACACTTTCATTTTTTTCAACAGCAAGCTTCAGCTGAGGCAACAGGAAGGAAACCAGCTTGTTACTGATATCCGTACACTAAAAAACAGAAAAAAAATATTGACATGATTTATCTACAAGGTTCAAACCTCAGAAGTAGTAAGTAATCAAAATCTGAGAAATTCATTACATCGACTTTAAGTTATATATTTATTAATTTTGCAGACTTTAAAAAGTCTTAAAAAATCGGTCGATACTGTTCCCATTTTCTTTCGGTATTCAAGTTTCTGAATGGCTTAGCTTGCGGTAACTTGATATTTGTTTCACCGTAGGAGGATCGTGGAGGAACGGGATCAGTGGAGAACAGCTGTGGTGGAGCGCACGATTGGTGGAGAACAGGAGCGGTGGAGAACAGGAGCATCTGAGGCGCGTAAACACAGGTAAGTACACGTAGAGAGTCTGTTTAGAGTTCAGGGATGTGAACTGTAGACCGGACGACGAATGACTGTGAGGAGCGTGTTCTTGAAGGTGTGCTGATTGCTGGCTGCAGGTGCGGGTGATCAGTAATAAGGTGACTGTGATCAGGTGAGTGTCAGTGCTGATGACTGTAGTGACTGTGGTGACTGTGGTGACAGGTGACAGAGACTCCCTGACATTACCTCCCCCTCCCGGAAGGCACGTCCCGTGCCGTAACATATCCACCGGGAAGGGGGGGTGGGCGCCCTGGAGGCTGGTTCAAGACGGAGACACGGGAGGCCTCCAGGGTAGATCAGGGTGCTCGGGAGGCCATGGCGGGACAGGCAGTCCCAGGAGCCATGGAGGAGCAGGGGAGCTCGGGAGGCCATGGTGGGACGGGCAGTCCCAGGAGCCATGGCGGAGCAGGGAGCTCGGGAGGCCATGGTGGATCAGGGAACTCAGGGCGCCCTGGCGGAGCAGGCAGTCCAGAAGGCCAGGGTGGTGCAGGGAGCTCAGGAAGCCATGGTGGAGCAGGCAGTCCAGAAGGCCAGGGTGGTGCAGGGAGCTCAGGAAGCCATGGCGGAGCAGGGAGCTCGGGGCGCCATGGCGGGACGGTCTCTGTGGCCTTGGCCTCGAGCCTCAGCCTGGCCACTTGGCCTGGAGCCCTACTACACCCCCCCCCCTCAAAAAAAAAAAAATACTTGGGGGAAATACTGGACTCTGAGGCCCTCCGTGGGCCAAATGTGGGAACTGGAGTCCTCCCTGGGCCGAGTGTGGGAACTGGAGCCCACTCTGGGCTGGACGTGAGACCAAGAGCCCTCCCTGGGCTCAACTGGGGATCAGGAGCCCTCCCTGGGCTTAACTGGGGATCAGGAGCCCTCCCTGGACTTAATCCGGGGACTGGGGCTCTCCCTGGGCTTAACTGGGGATCAGGAGCCCTCCCCGGGCTTAACTGGGGATCAGGAGCCCTCTCTAGGCTGAACTCAGGGGCTGGAGCCGACACTGGAGTGAGCTCTGGGGCTTGAGCCGACACTGGAGTGAGCTCTGGGGCTGGAGCCGACACTGGAGTGAACTTTGGGGCTGGAGCCGACACTGGAGCGAACTCTGGGGCTGGAGCTGACACTGGGGCGAACTCTGGGGCTAGAGCCCACAATCTCTTCCTCCGAAATCTCCTCTTTTGGGCTGTGGAGTGGGAGATGACGGGCTTTACAGCGGAGAGGCCGGTGGGCTTGATCGAGCTGCGGCCGGCGATCTTGACTTTGGAGCAGCTGGCGAACTTGAATGAGCCGCAGCCGGCAAGCTTAACATCGGAGCGGCCGGCGGGTTTGAGTGAGCTGCGGCCGGCGAACTTGACTTTGGAGCGGCCGGCAAACGTGAGTGAGCCGCGGCCGGAAGGCTGGAGTGCTGAACAGCCGGCAGACTTGACTTAGAAGCGGCCGGCAATCTTGACTCGGAAGCGGACGGCATTTCAGGGCTGAGGACGAGAGTAGAGCTTCGGAGGATACGGGGGTGCTGTGGGTTGCGCAGGTGGTCGGAGCTGTTGGCGCGGTATGTGGGGGTTCCTGGCGGGAGGTGAGCTGGGGAGACGCGGCGTGTTCCAGAGGGGGCTGGACGACGAGACTTAGACTGTGCCTCTATTTCAGTGGTTCTCAAACCTGTCCTGGAGTACACCCCAGAGGTGGGACTTTCAAGTCACAAGCAAGTCTTCAAGTCATATCCCAAGTCCTCAAAGAGTTAAAGTTAATGAGATAATTAAGTGACTAATTAAATGATGA
>JAFVLL020006137.1:0-23352 GCA_021397915.2 Tor tambroides | reverse complement strand
ACCTGAAAATGTGCATCTGCCCCCATCCAACCCGACAGAGCTTGAGAGGTGAAGAGGTGAGGAGAAGAATGGCAGATAATTGCCAAATGCTGATGTGCATCATACGCAAAAAGACTTGAGGTTGTAAAGGTGCTTCAGCTAAGTACTGAGTTAAGGGTATGAATACTTATGCAATGTACTTATTTCAGTTTTTTTTTTTTATAAATTTACGAAGTTGTGACAATTCTGTTTTTGCTTTGTCATTATGGTGTATGGACTGTAGATTGATGTGGGAAAAAAAGTAATTTAAAGCAGTTTAACATAAGGCAGCAACATAAAACGTGAAAAAAATGAAGGGGCATGAATACTTTCACAAAGCACTGTATATTCCATCTTAACTATAAATAATACACTGGTTTGTTGATTCTTCTGAGAAGTTTAAATGCTCTGGCGTTTATCCAAACATGACTTTGTTTTCAGTATCCCAAACATCTCAGCATAGCAACACTGTCTCAACCAATGGCGTGAGTTTAGGGTAGAGTTATCCATTTGTTTCACCAATGGGTGGGAAAAGTTCAGGAAACCTGTCTGAAAACAATCATTATTTATGGTCCACAGAAATTACACACTTAATCTGTGAAGACAAAAGGAAAGGTGAACCGTTCATGAGCATGGTTGTAGTTTCCTCCAACACCAGTTACATAAACACATGCTGTTTATCATTATAAGAGGCCACTAGTGTTTGACTTTATAAAGCCTGTAGTTTAATGCAAGTGGAGGATTTAAAAATCACTTTGCAACACAATGTTATATTAAAGCAATAAGCCATGAGGCCATGTGTGATAGTGATTTTACCAGTACAGGGTGTGCTTGTAAAACCCCCAACCCATGCTAGAATCACTGAAGCGCACAGGCTCCATCCAGCCATCCATTCTCTACACTCTCTAGTCTCTTATGCTCACCAAGACTGCATTTATTGGTATTAAAAATACATTATTATTGCAATTTAAAACAACTTTTAGTTTTCTATTTTAAAATATTTTACAAATATTATTTATTTACAGTGATGCAAAGCTGAATTTTCAGTATCATGACTCCAGTCTTCAGTGTCACATGATCCTTTATAAATCATTCTAATATGTCGATTTGCTACTTAAGATTTGATTTCTTCTTCTTATCAATTGTAAAAAAAATATTTTTGTAAACCATGACATGCTACTATTCAAAAGTAAGATTTAAAAATACTAATATTATTATTATTTACCAAGGACACATTAAACTGATTAAACATTACAGGAAATACATTTATAATGTTGCAAAAGATATCTATTTCAAATAAATGCTGTTCACTGAACTTCCTAGTCATAGAGAATCATGAAAAAAAATGTGTCACAGCTTCTACAAAAATATGTTTTTTAACATTCACAATATGAACTCTTAATTTCATACCAGTAATAATAATAATAATTGAGAATGATTTATGAAGGAACATGTGACACTTAAGACACTTAAGGTAATGTCTGCTGAAAATTTTGATTTGTCTTCACAGGAATAAATGACATTTTAAAATATATACAAATAGAAAACGTTAATTTTATATTTTAATAATAGTGCTAACTATTACTGTTTTTACTGTATTTTGAATATAATGAAATAATGCAGCCTAGGTGAGGATAAGAAACTGATAGTTTCAGATGTAGTTTCTTGTACACAGTTAACTATCTTACCTGATGTAAGAGTGTAAAAGTGCAATTTGTGAGGAAGAGCTGTGAGCAAGAAGGAAAATCTTACCAAGGGACAGACTGTAATGATGTTGAGAGAAGAGTACAAATCTTCATTTAAATGAGCACAGATTGTGAAGCAGTGTAACTGATGAGCTGATTGGATTTTATGATTATAACATTTGTAAAATTCACTCATTATTTAGATAGATTGTGACTCTGATGACCTTGGAAATGTCCAACTGTTGTATTAGTTATTAACATGAGACATTGCATCGCATTACATCATGATCATGTCATATTGCTGTAACACAGGACGATGATGAAATGATGACTTCAGAATTTGATATGGTTGCCCCAAAAGCTTTGGAAATTCATCTGTAATAACTGTGGTCATGGTGTTGGGTTCACTGTCATGTGAGCAAACTGGGGTTGTGCAGCTTTCCGAACTGAATTGAACAGATTTAAGACTGGCTTTTAAATGACTAATTCTGTTATTGGATTTAAATTAAATGTAGAAACAAATATAAACTATTTGAATGTAGTTATTAATAATACATTTTATTTTCAGTATGAATTACCACAAACATGTCATCACACAGCATGGGGTATTTTTCATAAACATTAGATGATATTAATAATTAACCCTCTGTTTGGGGTCTGACAGATCCCAGGGCTGTTTTAATAGCTTGAAGTACAAGATCACCATCTTTACTCATTGTATGAAAATAGATTCCGTGCATAATTTAACTTGGTCCTCACTGAAATGTTACATTACTTATGTTTGTGGTCTGAGAACTTAGGTATCATTTTTCACAGTAAGATTCACTGGTGCACAAACATTAAAGACTGTAAAGGCCAGAAATTTAAAGGTGAGAAATAGAGCGAACCTCTGCTGTGTGTGTGATTTTTAAATGTTGATTTGAAATTGCAATATTATAAAATGTATCCATTCATTTACATCAGATATGAGACATTATTTTTTATAAAGCCCAACTTATAGCTGCACAATCAACTACACATTAACAAGTAAACTGAATAGATGATTTGTTGGTAATCTGTTCATTTGTTCAGTGCGCTACATAATCAATCGATTTTAAATCTGACACCAATATTTATATTTTAATAATCTGAGAACAATGTGGTGGTTGTTTTTATGGAGAATACTTAGAAATAAAGAGTAAGAAATGTGGTCTTTGTTATGTTCATGCTGTAAATAAATAAATGAATTTATTTATTTATTAGCTCATTTCCTTGCGAGGTTATGGTAATTAGTCCTCTATCCAAATCTTTGAAGTGGCTGTCTTTCATTATAAAGTTGCAGCGCAGGTGTTCTATTTAGGTCAACCTGTGTGGGTGGTAATGCCTTATTTTTACTTACAACATGATTGTTCCAGAACTGTTTTAATGTTTATTTTCTGCTTTTGCTACAAATGTTTAATGCAACTGGTGTTTTAATCATTTCGACATCTTTTTTGCTGTTATAATCTTTGATGTACCAGTGTTTTGATACCTACTGCTTTAACCTGTGCTGACTTAATAGCTAAAAAGACTTCAGGTACTGTAAAAGCACTCTCTATCTCTTAGACTTATCAGTTACAATATACTATAATTACAATTACAATAAACTTGATTCTTTTTCTTTTCAGCCTGTTTAATGATGGTTTCTGAGTTCTACAGAACCACTCACACAAAACTCAGATGGTATAATAACTGACATCTCACAGAGCAGATCTAGCTGCCCTTCAGGCAGAGTTCATTGGCTTTATTGAGGACAATATGTGCTGGAAAATAATTGGCCACTTTCAACAATTCTATCAACATCTCATCATTGACAACCACACGCAAAAAAAAAAAGAAAAAAAAGAAAAAGAAAAGAAAGAAAGAAAGAAAAAGAAATTGCATAGTGTTCTAAACTCTTAGAAACACATTGAAACCTTAGTAATTGTTTGGGAGAGCTAGCAAAGTCCTTTTCATGGAAAGTCTGTTCACTCTGCAGCAATATTTGTAACGCCTCTGGGCAACTATTTTGGGCATCCAAGACCAAGTCCTATCTAAATGAATGGGGGAATCCTGAAATCTCAAAAACTGTCTGCTGATCTCACAATTAAATTATGTATTTCAAATCAGCAACAAAATCTGAATTGTACTGCCCCATGAATGTTGTTCCTTATGCTCAACAAGTCTTTGTATATCTATAGTCTTTGGAGCTAGTCAGTATTCTCATATGGCACAAAAATGTAATGCCTTCAAATTATCTTCCTTTGACGCTTCTCTCAGAATATATTAATAGATGTGAATAATTATGATTACCCTATAAAGTCTGTACTGTATCATATTTGATACAGAAACTTCTAAGGCCTCTACATGACCAAAACTGCTGAAAAAGCTGTTGTACACAATTTACTACATGCCTTTTGTCATTTGATTGATAGTCCATACTTCCTTAGCAAGTAAAAAGGCCTTTTTGTATAATTCTACAATTACATATAATGATGTATAATTCCCTTCAGGTTGTGGTTCACATGTCTTTTTGCTATGAAACCTTTAGTGATTTCTAGAAACTTTCTAGTAGAAAGGTAATAAAGTATATTGCTAGTAATATTTGAAGTTGAACACTTTCTGGAGTGAAAGTAAAGAATATTAGTACATCTTCAATCATCATTCTGGTTTGCCCCCACAGTAAAAACTATGGAGCTTTGATCTTAAAGCTAAGCATTGAAATATCATCTTGCATATTATTGAAAGACACAGATATATATATATTATATATTTTAAATGACTCCTTTTACACTCTCTGATTGAGACCTCCCACATATGTAAAGCACTAGAATAGAAAATCATGCAATGCTTTTTGTAGAACTTCTTTCAATGTGACGTGAGAAGTTGCAAAATATGTGAGATAAAAGTGCACAGGCCAAACACATCCTTCAAAATCCTGTTTATGTAGTGATAGAATGTAAAAGCAGCATAATAGAATACATATCAAGCTCTGTTTGAACGGCCCTTTGTTGAAGAAAAAACTTTATAATTAACCTCTGTTATTCACTATAAGTTGTGTTTTGTGCTTCATTTGCACTTGGACTGTGCAGATTTCCTAGAGGCACTTGATTTGAAACTTCATTTGAGTGCTATCACTATCAGTAATCAGTCCTCTCTTTCCAGTGCTCACACTGGTGCTATGGGTTAGCATGCTATTGTTATTGCACGTAATTGCTATTCAGAGTTTCAGCAAAAACAACTATTGAGTGAATTCAGTAAGCATAATTCAACACACTCTTCTTTAGGCCACATCAAATGTCCTTCCTGACATCATACACTATGATCTTACTCAACAAACTGGCTGATGTGACCTTGAAAAATTCCTAAATGGAAACATCGCTACACAGGATATGGTTCTACAAATAACCAGTGAGCCATTGATTCCCGTTAACAACAAGCAAAGAGACTGTGTCTGGTACCCTAACTGACTCTTTCACAAACACACACACACACATACACAAACTCTCTGGCAGTTCGCTCAAATGCACTTTCCATCACTTGCAGGCATGGTAAATGCGATATGGCCTCCCCACCTCCCCGTCTCTTGCTAGCATCAGCCATGCAGGCTTTTAAGGGCTCAAACACAGAGTAATTAAAAGTTCTGCCATGAGCACTGTGGGCAAAAATAAATACTATGACTACCTATTTCCGTTGACAAATGGCAGTAAGCATTTTAACAACATTACCCTATTAATTTTACAGACGGCAAGTCTCGTTCCAAATTTTTTCTAACTCTTCTTGAATGAACTAGGGGAAAAAATAAAATGCTGCATTATCGAAAGTGGAACCCAGTGGCGACTTGTGCAACAGCCCGTTGGACTTGGTTGAAATGTTTACAAAAGCGTCCGCTCTCGTTTTGGACGCCGGTGGATGGGGGTAATGGAAAGTGACACTATCTTGCCAGCACTTGGCTGCAGGATATTTCCCAGCAATCCCCACACACAGGAAGTCCAATGCGCTCACCACTTAGGGGAGGTCTCGGTACGAATGTGACCACAGCAGCCAGTGACAATGTCACATTATGGAACAGCCGCTCTGTCTATTGCACATATTACAATACATGACAAGTCATACAGAGCATCACAGCTGCTGTTTGAATCAATTGAAACTCATAGTCTATAAGAAATGGCATTGGCTGAGCACATGGTTTTCATATTTAAACCAAGTAAAACAAACAAGAAATGTCCAGGCCACCTGTAGATGGCCAAATATCTAAGAATACAGCATGTTTTCCCATAAATATAAACAGCAGTGGGTGTCAAATGTGGTTCTCATAATTCTATTCCATGAGCAAATAATAATGCTAAATACAAATGATAAAATTGCAATTATCATATAATTTTAGAAAAACAGCAAAATAAATAGGATTTAGAAGCTACATGAATACTTAAAGTGGGTAAAAATGATCCACTGGATTCTGTGGTTTTCTTTACAAAAAGCATCCTAGTTTTATCTTTATTTTAAAGGAAAAATTGACCCAAAATCTGTCATTATTTACTCACCTTCAAGTTGTTCCAAGCCTGTAGGTGTTTGTTTCTTCTGTTGAACATAAAAGAAGATATTTTGAGGAATGCTGTAACCAAACAGTTGCTGATCCACATTGACTTCCATAGTATGAGGGGGAAAAAAAACTAAAAACATTAAAGTCAATGAAAACCAGAAACTGTTTCAGTGTACACATACAATAAAATTAAATGCAATAACTAATTATTACTTTTACTGGCAGTTTATGGCTATGGTTGATGCAGACAAAGCCATCTCACTCAAAATATTTCTTACTTTTGAGGGAATGAGAACAGTACAAGTCAAAAGTTTGGATGTGTTCACTTGTATTTTCTTTCTCTTTCTTTTTTTTTTTTTTTTTTTTTTTGCATCATAAGGTTCATTAATTTTCGGGTCAAAATGAAAGGTCATAAAAGTTTTTAATCAAAATGGTCGATTTTCCTATTCAACCATTGCCAACCAATTTAAAATATCCATTCATGTCAATATTCTAAGATAGGTAGATTACCTATAAATTGTAACACGTTAATGATTACAGATCACATGATGAAAACTGTAGTTTGTAGCCTTATCTCGGTTGCTCATTGTGGGTAATGTAATTGGAAGACTTTTTAAATTGTTTTTGTATTACTTTTTTTGTTCAAACTTGTTTTAAACTTACCATTAATTTGATATAATAATCAAAGAGAAAGAAAATATACTCTCAAAGTTTTAATTGCTTGAGAGGTGCTGTTTTCCTTCAAATTCAAAAGATTCAAAAGCAAATTTATTTACACAACATTTGTGAATAGTCAAAGTTAAATGACAGTAGGATTTTTAGAAAGAATCAATAAATGATAATTAACTGTTATTGTATGAATAACATGTAATCCATAAAAAAGTAACTAGTCTGATTATGAGCATTTTAAAGTGTAATATACTCTAATTACACATGTACTTCATTTTTTGGAATCTGATTATGTAATCCAGATTACATGTAAATTACTACCCAGCATTGGCAATATTAATGCATTTAACATTACTTTCTCATACAGTATGAAAAACTATATTGGTTGATGTTGATTCTCCACAGAATAATGTCCCAAGTAAAATCTGGGGCATGAAACAAAACACTTGAGAACCTTTCCACTAGAGTCTCTAGTTAGTTGTTCTTCCTGTGACCATCCCCAAGTCAGAATTCCCTTGCATGGAATGCTGTTGATTTACTGTTTCTTTGTCTTGTTCGTGCACCATGATTTTCCCAACATCAGCTTACCGATGCATTTCCCGCTTCTCCCAAGTGTCACCTCCATGGAAAAGAGTCGTCACACTCACCCTTTCTGCACATCACCTTCCTATTTCCAACCGCTCCTGCTGCAAGGTCATCAGAACGTGCCCCTCAAGTCAGAATAACAGAGTGCAGGCTCCTAGTCTATAAATCCAGGGACGCAGACATACTGAGGATGATGTACGAGTGCAGCCGCTGTTCAAAAGAACATGGGCGATTCATGGGTGCGCTCGCCTGGCCTCATGTCTGCATGCTGGGAGATAGCGGCACAGCTAAATCAAACCTAATTGTCATAGCATGTAGCAAATCCTTGAGGAGCTAGTGTGAAATACCCAAAATAAACCATCCACTACAATGGGCCTTGAGTTAGACTTAATGTTCACATCAAATTATTCATATATCACATAAATCATTGCAGACTGCCACAACCACCATTTGTAGTAATTGTAGCTTTAAGCATATATACTTAAGAGTATAGGCCTACCGGTTACATGTGTAATTTTATCTTATTTTAAGGTGTGTAGACTATGGTTGTGCTTTTAGGGTGTTTTTGTCATTGAAGGAGCTTGTTAGTGCTTGGAAAAGAGCTGCATGAAAAGGTTGCCGAACAGAAAAAGTAACCGAATACGGGTTTGTAACAGCTTGAGGGTGAATAAATAATGTCACACTTTTCATTTGTGGAAAAAATATTCTTTTAATTTGTATCTGGGGTTATTGTCCTGCTGAAGAAAAAAAAATGTTTTTAAGAATATTAAAGCATGTTCTAATGAAGGGTTTCCCCCCTAGTTTTGTTATTCTTTCCATCCATTCTTTCTGTTTTAACAAGATGTCCAGTATCTGCTGATAAAAAGACATCTCACAGCATGACGCTTCCTCCAACGTACGTCACTGTATAGGTATGGAGTTTTTTTGAGGTGTGAGCCACACATATCTCTTTGAATTTTAGCTCCTTCAAAAGAACTGTGTTGAAAAAGTAGCAGCTTCAAAAGAACTCTGATCTGTGAAGAAATGCCCTTAAGTCAGTGATGTGACACCTTAAAAAGTCCTCTCAAAGACCCAGCTTATAATACTGTCCTATAAATGTAGATACAAACAACACATCAATTACCAGTAAGAGCATTGGACTGGTTGAATAAAAAACTGAAAAAGAATTGATCGATCAATAGATTGAGCCTTCAACCTTAAAATGCAACACAAAATACAGGTAAAACACCTGCCAAAATTCTATATAAAAATCCCCCTGACTCTAATGCAGTTTTGGTTCTGCATAAATTAGATGCCACAAAAACTAAACTGAAATGGAGCTAAATTTGAAATTGCAGTAAAAGATCATTTAAAACTAATGACCTTTAAAATCAGTAACAACCTTAACAATCTTTTTAAACAGATGCTATTTTCATGCAGCCAGATTCAATCAGTCCCCTGATGACTACCAAGTGGTCTAAGATGCAGCATCCCTGCAGAGTTATCATTTAAACAATCAGCACGCAGACATCTGCTCTTCATGGTATTCTATGAAGGTCAAAAAACGTGTAATAATTTTGCAGTACAAATAACTTCAGAATTTGGAAGTAATCAGTCATTTAGCAGATGATTCTACTGTAGGCTGCTTATTAGATGGAAAACCCTCTGGAGCAACCTGGGGGTTAAGTGCCTTGCTCAAGGGCACAATGGTGATAGCTCATAGCTAGTCTCAGCTTCAGATGGCACACCCTTGGACCGCCTACAATCTGTTCACTGGCCGCCTGATGGATACTGCACACACAAAATGGGAAAGTTTTAATAAATTGTGTTTAGAAGCTACCAGACTGGTACAATGAGTGCATTCTACAGAGAAGTTAAAGGTTTAATTTAAGGCATTTTATAACATAATAACAAGCAATAAGAGCAAAAATTGACTTGTGGCCCAGTGGCTTTTTATTTTATTTTTATTTTTTTTTGCGCCAGGACCCATCTGTCATTACTTTGGTTAATTTTTCCAACCTGATCTCATGACGAAAACGTACCTGTGGGATCTTTTTCGCAAGACATGAAATACGTACAGCCATGTACGTTTCATGACATAAGCCCTATTCGGACGGGACTAGTTTTACAGGGGGTCGTTAGAGAAATTTGTTTCACATACGTACTTAGTGATTTTAATCCCGTCCGAATCTGCCACGTCTGTGTTTTTCTCAGACAACCTCTGTAATAATTCCAGAGCAAATTACCTACTGTTTTTCAGCAAACTCAGTGATCCTCTGAGAAAATTAATCCCGTCCGAATGCGATATCTGTGATTTTTTTTTTTTTTTTTCACAATGCGTTTCCTTGTGTGTTTTGGCCAACGTGAATTACCATAGGCTCTTACCGCGCTCATGTTTGATATATTTTCATCCCGGCAAAGAAGTAAATAATGATTAAAAAAAAGACAAAAATAAAATCAAGAGCCAGATCACGTTCAGATCACTGTTAAGACTGGCTATTTTAATATCACCGTCAGGTAAAATTATTCGCGTTCATTTCTGCACTCAATTACATAATGTTTTAATAACATATGTACCTTTATGGAAATTAAACACGGGTTTAATAAATAACTAAAGTAAAATTAAAGTAACCACACATTAACATGGTTTTGCTATACTAGCCATTTAGCTTCACCATAGTATTTGTGTGATTATGGTAATCAATCCGAATGATACGCAATGCACGCATACAGAGCACGTGATCTCTGAAACGCCCAGATGTCCAAAACAGCCCCTCCCACCTCTGTAATAAACACGGAGATGTTAGTCCCGTCCGAATTGGTACATGAAAATCGCAGACGTCAGGTGATAAGAATCAAAACTCAAACGTAGTTTAGAAAACTAGTCCCGTCCGAATAGGGCTATATTTAATGTGAAATGTCCACTGGGTGGTTCTGCGGGTTGTACAAAACAAACGTCACTTAAAATACACCATATGTACGTTCATCTGTTCCAGGGAAAAATACAGTATTTTTCCCCGGAACAGATTAACGTACATATGGTACGTTTTAGGTGATGTTTGTTTTGTACAACCCGCAGTTCTGACTTGAAAGCCCGTTGAGTGGCACTATAAGTCCAATGCTCCATGACATTTTAAAATAACGTAGCATCTGCAAAAAAGTGAAAAAAAAAGTGAATGTGACATAAAAACGGAATCAGAAGCATGTTTTAGCTTGATTTTCAATCTCTCATTTTTCAAATCTTTCACCGTGAGTCATGTTTTTCATGGGATTCATACTCAAGGATTCCGCATCCTAAGTCCAATTCCATGCTGGCTGAGCTATCGAGCAAGCTTGTTACGTCCGGAAAACGAAACATATGGAGCTGTAATCATAACTGTGTACGAAAATGATTACAAGTACTCAATGTTTTACTGCCTCTAGTGTTCATTTCTGTTGGAACTGCAGTGATACTGTATGTACTTACTGGTATGTATTTCGTGTCTTGCGAAAAAGTTCCCACAGGTACGTTTTCGTCATGAGACCAGGTAGCATTTTTCAGAACAACCACCACAAAAATTCCATGTACGTTTACTTCTTAAGAATCTTAGGAATAATTTTGTACTGTAATGTATCAACCACATAACATAGACTGGGGTGAATTTAAACAGTTGTGATTCTTGTTTTGTAAAGAAATTAAATATTGTATAATACTGTTACCTGATGTTTTCAGGTCATTTACATGATTTAGTATTTCACGTTTTCTAGGCTACAAATAAGAAATACAGATTAAGACAATTACCTGGAATGGAAGAGTGCCATCTATAACAATCCAATTAAATCCCAAATGATCAGTGTTCTGTCTGAAAATGCTTCCTATTATTCTTTCTAAACTGTAGACATAAAATATACATTACCGCTCAATCAGCATTAGACAATTTAATCCATTATTGATTGCCACAAGGACTCTTTTATTCAAAAGTCAATAAATGATTCCCCAAAGGCTCATAGACAAAGCACACACTGGCATTTCTATTCTTTTTGTAGACTTGCCGTTAGATGTTGACATGAAAATTTGTTCATTGTTCTTTTCGCTGACCCAGTTGTAGCCACTCATACTAGTGATCAAAGTATAACTACCGTTCAAGAGCTTGTTGTTTACAGAATAAAGTAAAGGCAATTCCTTCCCTCATGTTGTTACAAAACCTGTGTGACTTTCATTTATCAGTGTAGCACAAATTAAAAGGATAGTTCACTTTACTCACCCTCAGACCATCCAAGATGTAGATGACTTTTTTTCTTCAGTAGTACAGTAAAGATGATTTTTAGTTTAAACTGTGGGCCTTGGTGATTCATAAAATGCAAGTCAGCAGCTGCCCATTTTTGAGAATAAAAAAAAGCATATTGAGGAACACAAAATGAATACCCATGGCTCCAGGTGATATGTTGAGGTCTTATGAAGCAAAACGACTGGTCCGTGCAACAAACTGAACATTATTTACAACATTATTGCCTGTCATCCATAGTCTCAGGCAACGAGGATATCTGATTTTTTTCTGCAAACTTGGTTCTTTCGGACAGTTTGTTTCAATGAACTGGTTCAATTCACTAGTTTATTTATGTAACAATGACATTACGCATCTGCATTTATTTGGTCCCACTTTATATTAAGTGGCCTTAACTACTATGTACTTACATTTAAATTAATCATTTGGTACAATGCACTTATTGTGTACATACATGGTTTTACATTGTACTGATATTTTAAAAATACCTGCATGTAATTACATCTGTAATTAATTTCTGTAATTACATTTATAATTACACTGTTGACCCATCCCTCACACCTTAACCCACCCTTAAACCTACCCATACCACCAAACCTGTCCCTAACCTTACCCGTATCCCACCTCAATAGCAGCAAAAGTGTTTTGCAATACAATGTGACCACAATAAGTACATTGTACTTATTTGTTGATACAAGTACATAGTAGTTAAGGCCACCTAATATAAAGTGGGACTATATAAATGCAGATGCGTAATGTCATTGTTACATAAAAAAACTAGTGAACTGAACCAGTTAGGTTTATATTTTTTATATTTTTAAAGTACCCAATGATGATGTGAAACCTTGATGTTGTTCATGTCTAAAGCATATAAAGTGAATAAACTAGTATTCATCAGCTAACCAAGAGAAACAGTGAGAACATTTATTTCACCCCTTTATTCAAGTGCTTGGTTCACACATGCGCATATCACCGGCTTATCAGCCTTTGGTCTTTTCCCTCAGTAGGAACTTGTAAAGAGTCCACTGAAGGCGAGCGTAGTGATGAACCCAAGTGCAGTTTATTTACAACGTGAAATCCAAAATCCAAACATAATCCAAACAGACTTGACTTGAAACAGGCTTGACATGAAACAGGCGTGGCATGGCATGAACAGACTAGACTCACCGAGCAGGTAACAACATTAATACACGACCAGAACCAAAGGCAAAGACAAGGCTACAAACAGTGAGGGTCACATGACAAGAACAAACCAATGGGAACCAAGAGACATGACTAAAGACAACCAATCAGAACATGACACATTGAACAAGGGAACCAATAGCAAAGAGACATGAGGGCAAGGGAAGCATGACACAAACAGGAATCATAACTAAACTTCAAAATAAAAGACACAAGAACATGAAACAAAACCCAAAACAGATCTTACAGAACTGTTTCCTCAGCTCAGTGACTGTTGGAGGAACTGGAGCACTCAATGAACTGGCATAAAAAACATCATAGCATCATATTCACCGGTATTTTGGCTCATTTCAATTCGGAGTGACTGTCAGGCGTGTCCGAAAGTACTTTTAAAAGTCCAACGGCACTTGGATATTTTACTGTTTATCACTCTCCTTGTCTGTTTTTGCTCATTCTAGACATACAGTAATGGTAAACATGACAAAGAGTCGTTGAATCATTCACTCAGCTGAACTGTTTATCAAAAAGCATAGGAAAACAAAATGTATCAATTTCTGTGAAAAATAATGTAATACAAAACACAATTTACATTAGTGATAACAAACATAAGAAAAAACTAAATGATTTTAATTAAATATAATCATATATGATATGTCACACAGAGACTTTTACTGCTTTTACCTTAAAAAAAAACATAGATTTGACTATTACAGTAAAATTACATATAAAGGTTAAACCATTGTAATAATATCACCATATAGGTTAAGGTACCTTACAGTTAACCAGTTAACAGTCTTTTTCTGTTAAAATTCCAAATATTTTTACAGCTGTTTTCAAGTATCTAATCATAATTTCAAGTATCCGTCAGTGGGAAAAGTAAGTGCTTCTGAATCCAGCTGGTATACATGCCGTCTCCAGGCACCCGGTGGGACCATTTGTAAATCCGACTGGCTAATTACACCTCCTTTTCATCTCATACTCACAGGGGATCCTGTCTGGGAGATACACCAGTATGTCTGGCATCAGTGATTCCAGTCTATCATTATCTTTCCCATTATAGGCAAAAGCGCAGCACTGATCCTGGATCTGTGGATGGGTATTTCACAAGCTTATTACTGAGAGATGGAAATCTATTGGGGCCTCTAGTATCCTTGATAGACTCGCAGTTTCCAGGCTCTGATCAATTACTGGTACAAATCATTTCAATAGGCTACGCATGGGTGCTCTCAAGTAGATGTAAGACACTCTAAAATGATCAATAATGTATCCAGTAAAGTAGTTCATTTCATTTCTCACATAGCCTTGTGTGTGAATGGATCACGTTATTAAAACTGTCAATAATATGATCCTGTGCTGTATCTTTCATTTTGAAATGTACATCAATACTCTACTTTTATAGTTTCATTACTGTATATTACTGCTTTCACATTATTATCCTGGATAATAAATTGTAATCTTATTCTTTTCTTGGTTAATCAAGAAAGGGAGAACTAATCATGCTAATGCAGAATGCTTTATTTCAACCTAATTCTTCTTATCTGAAACAACATGCCTGTCTTTGTGCTTTAACACAAATATGTAAAGCTTTTCAAAGGCAATGTGTAGAACTTTGTAAATATAAAAAATTATAAAACATTGTGAATAGCTGAAATGAACAGCTGTACTCTTTTTGTATTTTATTTTATTATTTTTAAAGATGTATGCTTACACATATTTCTATTTGCAATTTTACATTACCAGGCTATACCATATAAACAAATACAATATACAATATACATATTTGGTTACACTTTATTTTAAGGTGTCCTTGTTACAGTGTAATTATACATTTAAGTACTGAGTAATAGTAATTAACTACATGCACTCACTATATAGTTAGGGTTAGGATTAGGGTTTAGCTTGGGGTTACTTGCATGTAATTATGCATAATTTATTGTTATTATAATAGTAAGTACATGTAACAAGTAACAAGGACACCTTAAAATAAAGTGTTACCATATATTTGTTTATTTGTAAAATATATTAACCTATATATATATATATATATATATATAATTATACGTGTGTGTGTAATTTTTATTTATATCTGATATATAATTTTATATAATATATAATTTTTATTTATTTATGTATTCATTCATTCAGAAATTCTAAAATTCTGAAAAATATGAAATTCAAATAGTTTTAGGGTAAAGGTAGCTGAAAATTAATTCCAACAACAACATAACAGAGTATTCAAAAAGAACTCTAGTTGAATAAAAGGTTCCTACAAAGGAACAAAGCTGGCCTCAAATCCTTTAATGACTTATTTCAAACGGAGAGAATCTGCAACGGCGAGATCATGTCAGATGGTTCTCCGAATCATACTAAAACAGCGTCTTATCCCAGTCTGCTGTCAGACGGCGGTCAATGAGCTTTTATGACAGAAGTGGGCTGCTGATAGGACCAACAGAGCGAGAAGTAATGTCTGCAATAAAGAGGATGATGGGAGGATGAAGGCAGCCGTCAGATGATTGCATCACACACATTCGGGTGGTGAGGGTTCCCCCAAAGGGATGGCTTACCCATGATTCTTTCTGACACTTCGGTCTGACTCAGTTCTGCAGAGCCTCACAGAACTGAAGGTATAAATGAAATGCAATCTGATCTATAATCAGCCAGTCAAAGCTGATTAGAAAGGTACTGCTTAACCTAATCTGACTCACATAAATAATGATGCAAATAAATTCTGACATATTGAACTGGAGTTGAATAATGCTCAGCCCACAATCCTGTCAGCCTGTTGACTGTTGCTAAACCTCAATTCTAAGCCACAGACCTCCAAATCAAAGATAGCTCACCCAGAAATGAAAATTCTGTCATCATGTACTCACCAAACAGGTCTCAACTGACTTCCATAGTATAGAAAACAATACTATGTAAGTCAATTGGGACCAAAAACTGTTTGGTTACCCACGTTCTTCAAAATGTCTTCTTTTGTGTTCAGCAAAAGAAAGACATTCATGCAGGTTTAGAACAGCTTGAGGGTGAATAAATAATGACAGAATTTTCATTTGTGGCTGAATTATCCCTTTAATGCTACAGTGCACACAGTCCTATAGTTATCAAATCAACCAGCAAGTACAAACACCCACAGACATCCATACATACTCAGATTCACACACTGCAAGGATGGGAAAAAGAACTATCCAAACAAACTGATTCACTAGAATGAATTCAACTTTCTGACTCTATGTATCTCTATATATAGAGAGAAAAAGTCATTCATTAGAATGAATCAGACTTTCCAACTACACAAGAAAGAACCATTTATTACAAACTGATTCACTAGGTTGAAGTATAATTCCTAGTGCTACAAGAGATAGATAGAGAGAATACAGTTTAGGTGAGCATGATTGATTATTCCCTTATCTCAGACATTTTCGTTGTAGCTAATACAGCCAAAAAGCTGATATACTGTCACACTTCTGAAGGATTTCTACTTTTAGTTAGCTACTCCCCAACACTGGATGTTTAATCACTCAAATAAAGCCTCTAAACATGAGCCTCCCAGACTACATTGATTTTTGAACCACTGTTTGATTCGCTACAACTGTTGGATAGGTTTGTAGTTCTTAATATAGCCTGTTACAGTATACATGATCTCCAGTCCCTTTGAAGCTCAAGAGACAAGTTCTGTTGTGGTGGTAAAGGAGAAATCCATTCCATTTATCATGAAAGAGGCTAATGAATCCTCACCCAATCAGACCCCAAGGAGAACATGGTGTACCCTAAGGTCACAACTGCAAGGTGATCCTCCATTTTTCTCGTCATGAGCACTTCGTCATAGTGAGCCGGGGAGGTCGATCAATGGACTGTGGAACCATGACAAAAATGTGCCAACATATAAAATATGTGCATTCTGTGCCTCATAATAATGTTTGCACAGATTGTCATCTGTTATACTGGAGCAACAATTTTATATAATCTACTGAGAATTTTAAAAACATTCATGAAATTTATGAGATCTTCTGTAATTGAGAGCATATATTGTTCGGCATGCTCAAGGCCCACCCACACTCCATTGGAAGTTAAGATTGTACATTTTGTTTCCAATTCACTTGAAGTGAATAGTCAAAGTGAGACCCTTGGGGAAAGATGCAAATGCTTGATTTTTTTTCTATGAATGCAACACACTCTAATGGCAATTCATAACTATTTTACATTTTGGCAAATTGGTGGCTAATTTATTTGAATTCATGTCAAATTTCCTAGTTGAAATTTGACATGAATGGTCAACTGGGAAACTCAAGAGATACTTTTTATACCTAAGTTTCTGAGGTAGGCAGGCCATAAACTTGCAGGAGTAGTGATGGTTAAATTTTATCTGTTTTTCCTACAACATCTACATTAGATTCTTATGCTGTTACAATCATTTGTATTCATTTCTAACCATTTGATGCATATTGGATGCAACGAAAACAGCATTTAATTATCAAAACTTCAGAATCATCAGCAGGCTGACTTAGCTCAGTAAATGTATGCAATAGCATAATGTTTATATGCTTGTCAACAAATGAAATGCTACATTTTATAAAATCTATTGGATATTAATTAAATATCTTCAATATATTTTGCCTTTAATAATATTTCCCAAAGAAACAAGAATGGAGTGGACCTTCATGCTTACTTTATGAATCACATAGTGCAAATTTATATGAAATCGTGAAATAGTTACGATTTCTCATGAGATTAAGTTGTTAATCTTATACTGTACATTTAAACTTGTGTCTAAATATGTTACAGTTTAGCAGTACATAGACTTTTCTTAAGGAGTAGATCTTCTCCATTCTTATCACTGATTTTTAAAATTAAACTTAATATTGTTCTTGTACATGTTGGTCTTGTCCTGACTAAATGGGCCTTTCTCTGTGAGAATAAGGTGCAAACCAGAATTTAGTCTGATTAAACTCGGTTTCAATTTTTAAAGGTTATAATGCAAGTGGTCTGAAAACTTATGACCAGAATTGACCTTTAACATCAAGTTTAAGCTAGGATTATGTAAATTTCTGTAACATGTTGAACTAAATTCACAGTATTAGCTTTGCATTTGGTATTTTCTAATATTCCTCTTGTTGCCATTTTTGCAGATCTTTGAGACTCCTCTCTTCCATGATGAGTGGTCATAATTACTGTTCCTCAAAGTGACTCATGGCCAATTAGAGACTACACGGTCTACTTAGCCAGAGACAGTACAAATCTATATAAAAATAATGAACTCACAGGATTCTCTTAGCTTTCAGCAATGCATGTTTCAGTCTCATAGATACATGGGGCCAGGGTGTTCTCAAAGGGGCTCTTGCCAAGTACCTGCTAATTAATAACTCTCTGGGACTGAATCAAAGACTGAATATTTCCAGATAACCCAGTTTAATAAAGCATTACCTGGCTTTTGACCTAATCAAGAGAAGAGTGATACCCCTGTAATTAACATAAAGAGTGAACTTGAATGTAAAATTTAAAGGAAGGTCTCAATTATTCAGAACACAGCCCTTTAATTAGACTTTGATGTTAAGGTGATAGATTGAAAATGCTTAGAATCTATTTTTGGACATGTTCAATGCATAGGCTTTTCAGGATAACTCATCACCTCCATCAGATCGTGATTCAAACCACAGTGACCAGTGCATTTCCTCTAGTCAAAACACATTTGAGACATTGCTGGATTAATTATGTTTTTCCCTCCATGACTCAGAGTGCATTAAGCAAGAGTGATGTGCGCACGCTGTTCTCTCAGGCACCCCTCATCTTTGATGATATGATTAAGTGCATCATAATTTGATGGTTCATCTACAAGAAGAAACATATTAAGAAATGTTATATTTTCATTTGATCCGTTTGATAGACTGGCAAAAATACAACTTTATCTCTTTGAATCAGATGTATGCATCACAATTATAACATGTATAAGAAATAATTAACTCTAGCTAACAAAGGTAGCCATCATATCTTAATATCAGCTGACAGGGATGTGGGCTACAAGAGGGTGCTGACCAATTCAAGCTATTGTGTTATGTAATAATATTTAGACTATTATCCCATACTGCAATGTGATTTTTTTCATTTTTAGAGACAACACACAACAACAAAATAGCAAAATATATACAAAAGATGTATTACTATTATTATTATTTAAATAACATATTAGCTAAAGAACAATTAATACAGTAAAATTCTGAACAGTATTTTATTCTCAGAAATTACGTTTAAATGGTGTAACATCCGGGCAATATTTTACCGTGTAGAGAAGCCTTGGCCCTGCACTAAATTTGCTTGGGCTATACGATTGGACAGATTTCAGCTGTTATTGCTCTTCCTGATGAGATGAAAGCTATGTGTTGGCAAACACACTGGCTCTCATAACCCTTTGAGAGTGCCCTCGTTGATTGGATGAGCACATTTTCTGAAGGGTAAAAGAGAAACTGCTACAAAAGTGGAATAGATTTAAAAAGCCAAGATCACCTTGGGACTATCACATAAAAGCAGTGATGTGGCTGCCATTCACACCAACTGATTACATTGCAGCACAATCAGCAGATTTCAAGTTGTACCAAAGCATTTGGGGGCCCAATATTTGTAATTAAACAGGTTTTAGAAAGCACTTTCCTGGTAAATATCTTATATATGTCCTGTATTAATTCAAATATATCTTATATATTCAGTTTAGTTACTATTTTCATACTGATTATTAAAAAAAATTAACACTAAAATATATGAAATATATGAAATATATATATATATATATGATGGGTTATATATGAAATAGTGGTGTAAATCGGACGGTTCATCTTGATACGATATGATTTACAGGCAGCCATGTCACCCTGTAGCCCAATGCTGGTTACCCACTGAAACTAAGCAGGGTTGAGCCTGGTCAGTACCAGGATAGGAGACCTCCTGAGAAAACTAGGTTGCTGATGGAAGAGGTGCTAGTGAGGCCAGCAGGGGGTGCTCACCCTGTGGTCTGTGTGGGTCCTAGCGCCCCAGTATAGTGATGGGGACACTATACTGTCAACAAGCACCGTTCTTCGGATGAGATGTTAAACCGAAGTCCTGACTCTCTGTGGTCATTAAAAATCCCATGTCTTTCGAAAAGAGTAGAGGTGCGACCTCGGCATCCTGCTCAAATTTGCCCATTGGCCTCTGACCATCATGGCCACCTAACAATCCCCATATCTTCTGATTGGCTTCATCACTCTGTCTCCTCTCCACCAATAAGCTGGTGTGTGGTGGGCGTTCTGGCGCACTATGGCTGCCGTCGCATCATCCAGGTGGATGCTGCACACTGGTGGTGGTTGAGGAGATCCCCCCCTCACAATGTAAAGCGCTTTGAGTTCTTAGAAAAGCGCTATATAAATGTAAGGAATTATTATTATTATTGATTCTCATACCCAGCAATGCGTTATTTGCCAATACCTCAAAAAATTCTACGATGTGATTATGATACAATTCGATTCAGGAGTATATCGATTGATATATCAATATAATAATATCATGTACCTATTTTTATTTTTTTTTTAAATAATAATAAAGAAAAATAAATAATTGGAAAAAAAAATCAAGTCACACATATGATCAGTAATCTTATGACATGACAACCGTCAAGAAAGTCTTTCAGACTTCTGTATTAAAATGTGCAATGTGTAAAATATAGCGTAAATATAGAGTAAGCAACAAAAATTAGGTACTCCAGTTGTAGAAAAGAAATACATACAAAAGAAATACAATATATATATACACACATACAGTATATTATTAGAACACTAGTATCTTCACCATGCAGCTAAAAAATGGTTTTAAGTCACTTATTTATATCTTGATGTAGTATGTTAGTAGGAAATATCAGTTTACATTTCCAAACATTCATTTTGCCATTAATTGTAATAATCTAGTAAGTAACAGTAACAGAACAAATTGAGACAGACTAAATCCAGAAGAACTGTGTGCAACGTCTCCAAGATGGTTCAAGAAACCTACCTGCAAAGCTACAGTACTGTTAAAAGTTTTAGGCACGTGTGTAAAAATGCTATAAACTGAGGATGCTGTCAAAAATAATATCATAAATAGATTTTATTTATCAATTAACTTCTATTAACTAAATTACATCAGCATTTGGTGTGACCATTCTTTGCGTTTAAAGCAGCTTTTGCCCTAGGTGCACTTGCAAATAGTTTTTCAGGTAGCTTTGCAGGTACGTCTCTTGAAGGATCTTGGAGACGTTGCCACAGTTCTTTTGGATTTAGTCTGTCTCAGTTTGTTCTGTTTCTTCATGTCATTCCAGACAGACTGGATGATGATGACATCAGATCTCTGTGTGGAGCACTGGCTGTTGTCAAGTCTCCTTGTGCAAACAAAAATCTCACTGGATTATTATATCCGACACACGTCTTTTTCTCAACTGTTGACATTAAGACATAGTTTCCTAACTGACTGTGTTTACTAGGATATTCACCAAGACAAGCATTTTGATGTAACTTCATCTGTATTTGTTCATCCAAGCACAAAAGCAAGTGAAAGAGAACTCAATTCAGTATTCACACACTAAGATGCGGCTGTCTGTACAGTATGTGCATGCTTTGGATGCTCAATAGTTCCGTCAGCTGTCCCGAGCGTCTTTTACACTCGCCCTGGGCCATCGGGTCCTTATCGAGCCATGACAGGTGAGTTTAAATGAGAATGGACTCGTTGGTGGCAATGCATAGACGGACATTGCATGAAAATGTGGACAGTGTAAAAATAAAGGTTACTATTTATACTACAGGTATCGACTGTTTACGCGTTGCATCGATACATTGTATCATTAGACATTTGATCGATGTATTGATCCATATCAATGGATCATTACACACCGAATATGAAATACAAAAAACAGCAGTTTGTAGCTATTATTGTTGACTCTGTAATGACACTTTTAAATGACATTTTGAGATACAGTTGGTTGACCCTCAATCTGATTCTGGAGATATCTATTTGACTGGAACCAGTGGGTCTCAATCCCTCTGGTCCCTCCATGATTCAAACACTGAATAGCAATGTGGGTGACTTTGACATTTTCATAACAGAAAAGGTTGTCTGAGCTGTGCCAAACATTGGCACGTGTGATGCAGACAAAGCAGGTTGTCTGGATGTAGCAGCACTGTAAGTTAAAGTCCTGTAGCACAGCTGCATGGCACTATGCCAAGGTCACAGGGTCAATTCCCAGAACATACTGATAAATGTATTCTTTGATAGATTTCTTTGCTAAGTTTCATAACTGTTCTGGATGAAAGCGTCTGCCAAATGAATAATGATAGTGTGAACTTGGCAAAGAGAATCAAGGAAAAGAAAGAAGAAAGAGAAAAATATATAGTCATAACACATTTCATTAAGAATGTTGTATTTATACAACAGTTCTTTCTGGCCCTCGAATCTGATTGTCTGAGAGCCCTTTCCAGTTGTGCGATATTCTAGTGATAACAGATCTCTTCTGGAATTTGATTCTGGCTTCTGATGTCTAGTGGTTAAACATGAGATGTAATTTGTTTTGGGTAAATCTAACAGGCAGTCTTTGGTCTCAATCTATTATTTGTTCCAGAGCAAATAGTTTTGGCTGAGGGCAAAGTCTCATAACTTAATATTTTATATAACTTTAATGCTGTATATCAGAGTTCTGCCTTTGTACTTTTGGCTGCATTGCCTAGCAAGTTTTATGATGGCTGTTGTTGTTGTTTAATACATATTATTTAATAAATAATATTTTATATAAGTAATACTAGTATTTAATAATAGTATTTAGTATTGAGAAATGGTGTGTTTATTTGTAAAGGTGATTTTAGTGACATTATTCCACCATTAGATGATGACAAGTTTTTATTAGTGAGTCAGCATGTAAAGACTTTTATATTGAAAGACTAAAACACGGTTGTAAACAAGGAAGGAAACAAGTAAGTTATTTTTACTTTCAACAACACTTTGTAAGACGCAGCCATCAAATGCACTGAGCAGCGCTGTCATTGGAAATCACCCTTAACAGATGAAAGGATAGTACGACAAAGATCAGAGATATTATATAACAGAGATATGTCCTCAGCAGACATTCAAACCAATGTTTTATTGTGAACATGAGTTTGAGCTGAAGAATGAATGCTGTATCAGATGCAGATAATCGCGCTCACTCAGTCCATCTCTTTTTCATAATAGGCCTACTCTCTTATACATAATATAGTGAGCTTTTAATACAGCAATACAATAAGGTTTTAATGAAGCAACTCATCTTTCCTTCGTTACTAATTCTAAAGTGATGTTCTTGAATTAGTAATGACGAAGAGTTTTATTGATCAAAATATGAATTGTTCAAGTATAATCAAAGTGAATATAACCATGTAGGTGTCAAGTTAATCTTCCAATATGT
>JAFVLL020006136.1:0-54976 GCA_021397915.2 Tor tambroides | reverse complement strand
TGACCCACTGCCTGATTACACGTGTATGTTTGTTGCTGTTTGTAATAAACTTCCGCACATGGATTCTAACGCCGCCTCAGCGTCTTCGTTACAGTCACTCAAAAGGGCTGTGAGGTCATCTTTCATGTAGAAAAGAAACACTGATGCTTTATTTCCCTTATCTTTTGATGACTGGAGCAGAAAATATCACAATAATCCACATGTAATCTACACCACTCCAGTCCGTCAATTAAGTTACTATGAAGTGAAAAGCTGTCACGGTGCACACAGCAGGGAGGAACGAGGAGACACGAGAAGAGGATGTAAACTCAAATAATAGTCTTTACTGACTCCAAACAAGGCAGGGCAAGACAAGGCAAGGCTGACACAGACAGGAACACCGGGGAGTAATGAGTAGACCAGACGACACGAAACTGAACAGGCAGGAATTTAAATACACAGGCTAACGACACAAACACAGCTAGAACAGAATTAACTAATAATCACATTAAACAAGGACAGGAAAAGAACCAAATAAGGACACAAGAGGCGGGAACACAAGACACACACGACAGAGGACTGACATAAGCTGTGTGTTTTAAAATGTTTTAAAAGTCAAAATGCCACTTCTGGCTAAAATATAAGTTCATAATCCATAACAATGCTTCCTCCAGAGAAGAAGTCCCTCTCCTGTCATCATCTCACTTTAAAATCCAACTTAGAGCTGTTTTGGGCAATTTTCATCTGTAAACAGTGCTTGATCTGTGCATATTTCTTTCCTGAGATATTATGGACTCATATTTTAGCCGGAAACAATGGTTTAAAGCATGCATCTTGATGAATTTGTTTCTTATAAACACGCAGCTTTTCGCATTACGAGACATTAATTGATTATTGGAAATGACTTTGACAAATACAGCAGGAACAGCTTCATTTACAGACAATGTTCAATAACTCTGATTTATGCAGCTTGCAGTGAGTCATGTACTACTGGTCTGGGAAAAACAATTCCATCAAACAATGTATAAAATTTATTTTACTTGAAATATAAAAGGTTACAGATATGCAGAAGTTGAGATGGTCAAAAGGTTAAATGCTTCAGGAGAAATATGGATGAACAGCTGTGAAGAAAGGTTAGTGAGATATCAGGTATCAGGTAATTCATAATACTGTGAAGAGTTATTAGCAAGGTAATGAGGTAGGTGTGTGATACATTGCTTTGGCCACCTGTTCTGCTTTTGAAAAAGTAGTTATACGGTTAAACCACCTGTTGGCAAAGATCCTCCTGAAGTCAAGGGAGAATTTCAAGAGTTGATTTGGTTCAACATCCACTTTGTGAAACTGTAATTAAATTTTTATTTAACATCTATTTGAAAGTGTCCATTAATATAGCTATAGTATATAGATTTCATTCTAACAAAGACATAAAGGAGTTTATGTAGAAGGTCTCCTGAAAAATCCAAGTCAGATCCTAATTTTGCTTCACGAGAAACCTCTGGGACATGGCTAAGAGGGTAAAATTGCTCTCAGATGTTGCAGGGTTAAAAGGCAGACAAGAAATGATTTAGTCTTAATCTACCATCTCCAGGAAGCATCTTCAGACGAGTTTCAGATTAATGTGGGGTATGACCAGTGCTGCAGGCTGTAGACATTTTTGAATTTGATTGTAATATTTTCTGTTTTCATTTTAGTTAATGTTCTAGTAATTCTGTGGCTTCTTTATTTTTATTTTATTTATTTATTTCATTTTTGTTTTTTAATGTCTACAATAAGTTTAGTTATTTTAGAACTTCAAATTAAACTAAATGAAAAAGAGAAATTAAATATGTTGAAGGTTTCATTTTATTTTTTTATTTTTTTGCCTTGCAACTAAATCGTTCAAGAATTGCCTTGCCTTGCCTCTTAATGGGTTCGTAGTGTGTGCAGACAGATGACAGCTAATGGTCTCTGTGGAGGTATCATGTTGGGAATGATGATGCTTTGTTATCACCTTCTAAGGAGTAAAATATCCACTGTCTTACTGCAAGTAACTATAAAGTTTATTAAGTTGTGGTGTCATCTTGTAGATTTCAAACTAATTTTGTTTATGTGTGTGTCTCACCGAACATTCTTAGTGTCATCAACAATCTCAAACATGCGAGTGCAAATCATTTTACAAATAGAAGTGTAAATCTTTAGCTACTTGCCATTTTAGCCTTTTTTTTCAGGGGCCTACTGTTGATACAGAGACGTTTCATTATTTATTTATATTAATTCCTTCCAAAATCTGTTTTACGTTATTTCTGCCGTAGAGCATAAAAGGTGAACTTTTAGGTGAATGCCTCTTCCATATAATGAAGGGGAATGCTGAACTAAGTACTCTTAAGTGATAGCAACAACAACAACCACAAAAAAAGCATCAAAATGTTAATGTAAATCATCAGACGACTAGAAATATAATCACATCTGTGATTATTTTATTTTTATTTATTTATTGCTTTTTTTTTTTTAATTGAGTTGGACAGCCCCATCCTCATTCATTTCCATTACACTGTAAATTATTATCATAGCACCCTTACAATCATAAATAAGGGATTTCTTGTGTTGTTTGATATTAAGATATTACCTCTACATTGGGTGAGTTCTGGGTGTCCATTCAGGTTTGGCACTGGGGGGTAGGGGGGGTAATTTCACAAAGAGCTTGTAATAAACACATATGAATATGTATCTCAATGTCTGATGACTATGGCTAGGTCTTGGTGCCCGCTGGGATTTCTGCAGAATCCCTGCTCAACAGATCGTTATCAGGCTGAAATGTCAGTATTAGTTATCATCTGCTAAGTGATGCAAAGCCCAAATATCAAGATGTGTTATCACTGGCACCTGAAACCAGGATTCAATCACTTCATGGTCAATTATGGGTGTAATGTAAGTTAAATTCAGTGGGAATGTAAATAAATGAAACTGAACTGGCCACACAAGCACCCATTTATTAAAACCTTGCAAAAAGATTCTCAGTTAAAACTGTACTGAACTTCAATCTAAACCACCATCAAACAGCAAACCACTTGAATGACTTGATATTTAAAATCTCTACAAGTCTTTTGTGTAAGCTTTTATACTGCATATGCCTCATACCGGCAGGCAGCAGGGCCCCAACATGACTGTTTTTTCAAGATTCATTTCCCTGTGGGATCCATGTGGAATGAGGATTTTAATCCCATGCTGTACATTCCCATGACATGTGCAAGGTGACTTCTGATGTACCGCTACTTTCAACTTTATTTCCATGATATTTATTAGACTTTATTTATGTTTTCTGGTTAACATAGAAGCAGAAAGAATGGGGAAAAAAAACATGCTAGTTGAACTATAGATATAGAGCCAGAGTATAAACGTTTCCATTCTTAATTACTGAACCATTCTTTAATTATTCAGTTAGCAGATAAATTTGAATAAAAAGAAAGTGAAAAATATCAGGATGTCATAGTCTAAGGAATGTTCCCATTTTGCTTAATGACAGCAGAATAAACAAGAGCTGACATGAACAAAACCGGGTGATCGTGTTCTCCAGCGGGACTTCAGTCTGAAGTAAGCAAGAAAACTGTCTGTACTTTTTTTAATTTTAACTTTCAGTTAATGTGTGACCTAGAACATAATTTTAAATATTCATTATTCATTTTACACCATAACATTTCTCAAAATCACAAAATATAATTGTTCATATTTTCTTTGTGGTCTCAGACTTTTCGACTCCACTGTAAATTCTTTATGTTTGAACTAGTTTTACATGCTTTAAAAAGGATAAAGAAGATTAGTATAATATTTATCTTATATTCTAGCACTATTAGTACTTACTACTACTATAATGTTCTTAGCACTATTTTTCATCATTAATGGTTTTCATTATTGTTTGCATTATTTGCTCAATTGTTAGAATTTTTGTACATTTTTGAAGTAAAATGTATAAAATGAGACTTGGCCAACACACAGTAGACAAAGAAAAAAAAATCAGGTTATCTGGAAACTTGTTGACAAGTAAAGACCTGAAGGCCAGATGTCAGAATCTGATTGTTACCACATGGCAGGGATGGACGGCACACTTTTAAAAATAAAAAGTAAGATAAGATGTCCGGACAAATTGCTTTGTTCAGACCCCACACTGTTTATAGCATTGGAAGGTATGTTGGAGATTAAATCAATCAATCAATTAATCTGGCATGGCAGTTTCAGTTCACACAATATATCATCTAGCTCTTCTTTGTAAATATTTGTGATGCTGACATTTATGGGTCATTTTGATACATACTAACGGTTATTTAATCTGCTAACAATGCTTTACAGAATGAATATTCTACAATTTCAGGTAAATTGTAATGATGTGAGATGTAAAATCATTTTTGAAAAACTGTTTATGTCTGCAATTATGTTTGGAACATTAAAAGTTCCAAATGCAAATGCATTAAAAGAGCAGTGTTGAGGCCAAAACATGCACTGGATACAATTTACTGTCACACATTTTTTTACTAAACATATCTACCCCCGCTGGACATGAACCACTCATGCCTAGTTGAGTCATTTTACTAACAGCTCTTGTCTACAGCTGCATTTTAAGCGCAGGAAACTCCAGTGTGGTCCTCTGATTAATGCGACTGCTGATAGAGCAGTGTCTCTTAAGGTAGGAAAAAAAAAAAACATTGTAATGAGAATAAAATGTTGAAAAAAAGAAGGATTTTTTCTGAATTAATATCAGACCTCTGTAATTACCAGACTTGTCATTTAATGGAGCACGTAGTAACCGATCTTATTTGATAAAGTGCTATTGGCATTAGTATAACGTTCTACCGCGTGCGTGCATGCGTGATTTAATAACTGATACAGCTGAGACAACACATCAGTGCGGTGTTCCAGCGGGTGGTGCCTCGCAGGCTGATAGGTGCTCACTATAAAGCCTCCAAGAGCGCAACTGAGGATGCTGTTCCGTCGCGCTCCACTCTTCTGTCAACCCACAAACCTGAAAACACTACAGAGAGGCGCGTTCATGTGGGAATAAGCCAGTGACGAAGAAAATGTTACTTTTCACTGCAGTTGGATCACTCAGCACTTCTGGGCAATCCTGGACTTTAAACTGACTTTGTTCGCGGAGACTATCTGGAATAACTGTGATGGCCAGGGTGTCATTATTAATACATTTGGGAATTTTGCTTTTTATTGGACTAACAGTCGCAATGGCGAACGGTGGGTTTAGATTGCATTGCACCGCATTTCACATGCAGAAAACTTGTACAGTTGTTGGACTAAAATCACTCTCTGCATATAATTTAAAATTATGTCCTCTTAAGCACACAACAATTTATATGATTTGGCGCCACAAAAAGTTTATAACATTATAACATTTGTTTCGAAAGTGTTCGCAATTTAAAGACAGCGTAAATAATATTGTTTACCTCCTCTTGCTAACGCGACAGGTGCAAATACCCGCTGACCACATCTTTATCCAAAGGTTTAAAACCTTTTGTTTCGAATTTCTTCGGGGGTTCAAGACCTTCATCACTGGGTTGCTTGACCCTTAAAGTACTTTCGATTCTGTAGCCTATGTCACCCATAATAGGGTAAATTGTAGGCAATTTTTGACTTTAATAAATGCTTACCACATGAAGTAGCCTACATTTTTTAAGTGAATGGACGTTTATGGTAACTCGTAAAATAAAACAAATGTGTAAAACGATTAATCGAAATGCGTGTCAGAAAGAAAGGCGTTTATCAGCGTTTATAGTGTCCTTTTAGTCCTGTTGCAACATGAGATTATTTTAAATGTACGGAATTGCCGCTTGTTCTAATTAAGGCATTTTCACATGCAGGATTTTCCTCGTTTCGTCAAGATGCGCTCATGAAAAACAGCGCGACGGATTTAACCGAAGTATCAAGTGCGACTCCGAAGCAGTTCGGTGAGTCTGGATTAAAACCCGGAGCATGTTCTTTCTGCCAGATTCTGAAACCTCGGAGGCGAGCCAAGAGATGTACGTGTTACTCCTACAAAGACAAAGAGTGTGTTTACTACTGTCACCTGGACATCATCTGGATCAACACACCAGAGTAAGTTTATAAGGCTGGCTGACTTATTGCCCATGAAATAATAATCAACAGCTGAAACCCGTGAAAGGTTATTCGCTGCAGAGTGGGATCATTTTGGACGGATTTACTGTGCCTCTGACTTTTAAATTAAAGACAGGGTTGCATTTACTACTGCTAAAACTTTGATTTAAACAGCCTTTATGTGGCATAATATAGCAGAGCAAAACAATATGTGACAACATTTTTATGAATATTCTTTATTAAAACACAATTAGGACATGAAGACACCAAAACATATGTAATTAATAAAACTTAATGTGGCAAGCGTTTCTGGACCATAATAATGAATATTACTAAGCAAATATGTTTAATGAAAATCCATTTAACATATTTAAGTGCAATGTAGTAAAAATGTACTCTAATCAAGTGTTTAAGAATACTTGCTATTGTGCAGATACAATGGTAAAGATGCACGTGAAGCATCATCCCACTGTAAAAAAAAATGATGAAATAAACAAACCACTAGGTCTACTTAGAAGAAAAATGGAAGAATAAAATAATGAACTATTGCATTTGGCAGTCTCACCAGAGACACATGGACAAACATTCTCCTTTCTGTCAAAACTAAATTATTTCTGGCCTGCCTCCTTCTTTATCCCAGATAAGATTGCAAACTCCTTGTGTAGTTTAACCAAGTCACATGCATCACTCTTATCCAAAATGTTCATTATAACAATTTATTGCTCATCATTAGAGAAACTTATCTTTATTAAGAGTTGTTGGGGGAAATGTTTCAGCTTCTGCTACAGGCTCCGTCTTAGTAAATTACTAGAGCTATATGTTACCGACTAAAGTTGCCATTTTAATGTGTTGGGGAAAAATTAACTTTTAATGAAGAGAATTTGTCATAAGTCATGTTTGTAAAGAAGAACTGCAGCTTTAGTATATTAATCATAAGTCTTGAAATGTAGGTCAACATAGCTACAGTAATTCTTTGCACTGAGAGTAATTAATATTCTCCGCTGCTTGTCTAGGCACTTGTCTAGCATATAAGACTGGCTAAAGAGAATGGGCTGAGATCAAAGAGATGCTTGCATGACAGGATGTTTGCAGGAGTAACTCTTAGCAGATGAGGCCTATGGCTCCCTGAGTACAGCTGTTCAGATTTACTGAGCCTCAGAGTCTGCTTTATTAGTTTCAATACAGTATAAATAAGAATACTTTTTTGAGGTGTTACCAGAAAAACACAAAGCCTAATGAACTATTGGGTGGCCTGCAATGAGTTGAAGTGAAATATGTAATCAAGGTTAAACAAAAGCAAACTATGCCTGTTGTGAATGAAGAGTTTTTGTGTCCACACTTTTGAGCTGAAATGTATTTTTAATAAAATGCCAAGTTTATGTGTTTTATTGTATTTGTTATTCTTACTGTCAAATATTTTTATTGATTGATTGATTTACTTACTAACGAGCTACCTTTTCTAACTAAACTTGGTTGCCCATTAACAGAATTTGTATGAAAGCTCTGGAGATTTCAGCAGAATTGAAGCATCCTTCATTCTCAAATCCTTTGCTCATCATCCACCCCTTGTGTGCGTGTGTTAAATATTTTGGATAATTTAATAATTCTAACTGCTATAAAGACAAGTTCAGTTCTCTCAGACTGATGTTTTGATGCTTCTATGATGCTTCTAGGTATTTGTGCAGTGGGGTTGGGCTTCCCAGCACATCCATAATCCATACTCATATTTTCTGACCTCCGCATTATGCATGGTTCAGTGTCACATTTCAGACCTCTTGGCAGATTGTGTAAGTAACCTGCTCTGTGAGTGCAAAAGAAAGATCAAACTGAACAGGGTGTTGAAACACTGCACAAAGACTCTCAGCAGCACACATTAAAACCTTCTGGTTTAAACTTCCGTCTTCTGACACTTTAAGGTGAATGGAGACGTGATATACAGTATAATTTAGAGGGTGAATTTGAACCTTCCTTTAAAAAAAGACTTGCTGGTTTAAGTCCTTTACTACATCAAAGAACTGAAAGCATTTCTCACTTTCGCCGTTTGCCAGTGCTGCAGTAGTGTTCTCTGTAACTCAAAGATCTTAACCTTTTTGTATTGGCAGGCGCACTGTCCCATACGGCTTGTCAAGTTATAGCGGCTCCCAGCGGGTACGGCGTTCGGCCGAGGGCAGCGCAGGAGGTCAGCGCTGCATGTGTGCTTTACACAGCGACCGACAGTGTAACGCTTTCTGCAGTCGAAGGTAACAATAAAACCTCAGACCACTAAAATACCAACATAGACTTATTGGAAAATGTGCTTCTACCTACATTTTTGCAAAACTCAAAAAACGAGTATATACATATAATTCATATAATAGAGATTCCACTTGCAGGACTGTTTTTTTTTTTTTTAATACAAATTATATGTGGTTTCTTGCCCAATACTGTGTCATGATCTCAAAACACTTTCACCATAGCACGATTTGTAAACTAATACATGTAAATTCATGTTTGCATCACATAACAAGCTGCATATGTTTGGCTATTCTGACATAGTAAATGTCAGCTTTTTAGCTCACCTGGTACAGCATTGCATTTGCCAGTCATTTTGCAGTAATGTCACCACGGGCAGGTTTTTCCAATGAGCCTGGATTGTGAAATACAAAGTGTCTTATCTGAATGGGATATGTGGACCATAAATATATACTGTATAGTAAAATGTATCTTTATGTAAATAACATTAACAGCAGCCATTAGGTGGAAAATGTAGGCACATGCAAAATCAATAGATTTTAAAGTAACAGTATGTTTGTTCTCCTCCAGTAGGGGGAGGTCAACATGACTGTCCACTGGAGCACAGCTAAACTGATATTCACTCATCCGTTGGACTGCTTCTTCATTCTCCTGTCCCAACACCTGGAGAATCACCTCAGAGAAAAGGTTCATGTCTATCCAAAAGGAAGGCTGTTGGAATTCCATTATCGAGAGGGAGAATTAAAGAGCAGAGAGAGTCGGGAAGTACTTACGCTGTCAACGTGAAAGCTTTACGCAACAGCACCTAAGCTAACACATCTCTGAAGTAGCCATGCATTGACTGCCACTCTCAGTGTGACCATGTGAGTCACATTCCAGTGAGATATCTGTGAGGGTCTAAATTATGGACTGTATCGACTTGCCGCTATTATCTGACTTCCAAATCAGATGTGCACGATGGAGTTAAATAAGCATCACACACAGGACTTTGAATATTTGAAACTGTTCAGACCAGTAACCAACATGTAATATGTTTAAATATTTCTTGATCAGTTCATTTAAAAAATGTGCTGTACAGCAAACTCTACATTGCAACATTGGCTTATTCTAAAAAAAATAGGTTCATATTTAATACAGTCTTTCATAGTTTAATACATGACTATTATGTTTCCTCAAGAGCATGAATAATTAACGAAGCAGACAATAGGAAAATTCCTAGCTTTCCTCAAGCATAAAAGAAATCTTGTATTTCACAACTAACCAAAAGGTGTGCATTTTAAATGCTACATTAATACACATACTACTGTATGAATAGTTGCGATAAAGAGTATATGAAATAAAGTATCTATTTATTTCATATCTATTATCTGTCTGTTCATATCTATCTATTAACACCTCTAAATATTCCACTAATCAAATATTTGAATAATACATTCTCCAAATTGAAACAAAAAAGAACCAATTTTCCTTCCCATTTCAAACCATTAAAGGATGAAATATCCTTAATTTATTCAGAACATTATGATTTTTTTTTTTCAGCAGTGGAAAAAAGCACATATGGCAAAGGAAACGGATTGTACCTGTTCTTACTTTTCATGGCCGACATACAGGTCATTATGTATGTAAAAGTCCTGTACAGATTCTCTGTTTAATATTAAATTAAAACTTTTTTATAACTTGTTTTTATACCCATGAGTTGTCTTGTTGCTCTTACTGAGCTCAACTGTGAGCAACAAACATCAGAAATATTGAGATTATTCTGCGGAGCTAATTTGAAACTTGCATGTGGCTCAAATGTAAAATGAATGCCTCCTGTCCTCTGGCTAGATTACATTCTCTCATTACTTTGCAAAGGTACGTCTTATCCTTCCACAAGGGGGGCCAGGCAAGAATATTTGCTGTCTTGGAATATGCCCTCAGTACACCCTGAAAAATAAGAGGTAATTTCCTCTGATGGTGCATGATGGGGTATGTCAAAAACAGGTGTAACGCAGTTCTCATCTAGGAATATTTTCTGGTTGTTTTAATAATAACAGTATTGTTCATAAATAAGAGTTCAGTAAATGAAAAGGCTTGTGCCAGACTTCACTGATCTAAAAAAAAAAAATAATAATAATATTAGTTTTTTAATTGCAAAATCATTCGAATGGACATTTGGATTTACACACAACCTTTGAAAAGATCTCATTCATAATATGTAATAAATTCATTATTTCTTTAATGAAAATGTCCTTTTGTTGGCTGCATGCTGATTTTAGTTCAGTACTTAGACATTTCTTACACTCAGCTGACACGGAACGAACCATTTCTCAGCTTTTTACAAGACCCCCAAGAGACTACAATAAGGAAGGTTGATCCACATAAATCTACCACCAAAAACACAAAACTTCTATAAAATGTGTTGAGTAACAAAATTAAGCATTTTTTTGTAGCCATGGCTGTCAAGTTTTTTCATATGACCAGACTGAAGTCTGACTGCAGAAACTCTCCATGGGACATTTCATATTTTTCCTGGAGCCCGGCTGAACTGTTACTTTTTTGCAACAGGTAATAGCTTGATGTGTCCCTTAAGGATGAATTGCTGCATTTTAATGTTGACTTTGGCTCATTGACACATTTTATCCGCACAGCGTGACAAAGCTATAGCTGATAGCTATAACAGTTTAAAAAGAGCTCATTCTCATCCAAGAAAACAAGCTATACATTTGTTACTAAAAGTTACAGTGCATACTTACAGAACATATCAATCTCAAACATCCTTAAATCAAGATACATTTACTAGAGATGCAAAAGTAAAACTAAAACTTTTGAAAACTTCTGAAAAATTAAGTGACTTTACATTTAAATCAAGAGCAAATAGCCGTCATAATAAAATGTGTTTTCCCTTTGAATTAAGTAGATTCTTCTGAACTTGTTAGCAGTTATTTGTTCTTGTTTCAATCATAAACTCAATTTATTTCACATAAAACCATACTTCTTATGTCATTTGCTTCTTTAGTAAATGTGCCTTGATTTAATAATCTTTAGACATTTGCTCTGGAAAACAAGACAGAAATACTGAGGAAAATGACACTTTTTTTTTTTTGCTGTGTGAGATCAGTTTGTGAAGTTTCTTTTTCTTTCTTTCTTTCTTTTTTCTTTCTTTCTTTCCTTCCTTTTTTCCATTTAGACATTTATATTTAGAGAACATAATGACATTGTATTCTTTTAAATACATTCCTTATATTTTATCTACTCTGTCTTAAAAAGGTCTTAAAAATTACCTTGATAAGCCCTACTGAAACCCTGATAATGTATGCTGCTCCATAAATAAATTACAGTTTATTTCTCTTGCAGTCATGAGTATGTTGAAAGCTACTATTTTGAGTTTCTATAAAGTCAAATCACCACCTAAAGCATAATGTGACAAACAATAATGAGAGGGTTTTTGTTTCAACAGAACTTTCCACCTTTGTTATTTCCTAGATAAAAAGTTTCATAACAGGCAGAGGTCGCATTAACTGAAAATTTTCCGTCATTGATGGAATTTTTTTAGCAGTGACGGAAAAATCTGAAGTCCGTCCGTCACTTTGACAGATTACTCTGAGGGTGATCTATTGTAATTCCCACACCTGTCCAGTTGGTGGCGAGTGCGCTCCAGTGTGGCAGCAGAGCACGGGATCATCAGCTCCAGAACAAAAATAAAACTGTCACGAGTCTTTTGCTATACATTTGATTACGCGCAGGTGAGTATCCACTAGTAAAGCGAAAGAGATGATCAGTTCACATGCGCTGCCGCTTCGCTTGATCTGAGGTGTCTACAGCGATCTATCAGCCACATTAAAGAGCGCCAAAACTGTATTTATTGCTTGAATTTCCTAATAAAATGGACAGCGTTTGAAATCTGAGACTGTTATACTCATATCAAAAGTAACAATGCACAAAGCTTAGCCTATTGTGATTTATTGGATGGGAGGCGCACTATATGTACGGTTCATTCATCAACAGAAAACAGAATCGACTGGGATTTAAGAATAGATATTGGTTCATAAAAATGAGAATCTATTAAAATATTTTTTTCATTATTTACATGTCTGTGGCATAAATGTCATCATACTGTATGTGCGCAGCGCAGTCATATTTTTCTAACCACATGTACTCTGTGCACTCAGCTCCAAGCACCTTGAATGTTCTTGCACTAATTAAGCTGTTCACGATCAAGCAAGGTTCCATCATTGATCCGGCTTATTGTTTCACAGTTTGAAAAAGAAAAGGATCAACAAACTGCTGAAGACGCAGCAGACACCTGTACTGACAGTGCTTCTTTGAGGGGGTTCAGATATTCAAGCGACTCGAGTTTAAAAGAGATTTTTGTATTGCTCATAACTTCTGGAGAGAAACAGTGCAGACACTGGACAAAGATGAAGTGTCGAGTGCCTGTGTTTGTTCATGCTATCACAAAGTGCACAAGCATAGCTTTACGCATATTACTACGTTAAATAAACCATCAGTGGATAAATAAAAATGTACGTTTTTTTTGTTTTACCCAGCCCTAGCATATTTCAACCCGATCTCATGAATGTGCGTATAAATAGTACGCCAAATAAAAACGAAAACTCGTGGTATTGATACGCAAAAATGGACTTTGGTGTGTATATGCTACGCGATGGGTAGGGTTAGGGTTGTGGGGTAGATGCGTATCGTATGTACGCGAAAACTGCGTATCATATACACGCCAACAAATTTAATATATGCACGCGAAAATTGTGTATTATATGCACACCAAACGCGCATGTCATATATACACCAAAGTCCATTTTTTCGTATCAATACCACGAGTTTTCATTTTTATTTTGGCGTGCTATTTATACGCATTTTCATGAGACCGGGCTGCATATTTTGTTGTTTTTAGTGGCCTCCGCTGTCACTGCGGTGTGTGCTGTTGAACATGAAAAGTGACGCACAGTCTCTGTTCATCTGTTCTCTTCATAAATAAAGAAATGCATAAGCCTATGCTCGTCCTGTAGGTTCAGTATTTAAAAATGAAAATGTGAACAAAAATAAAAGCAATTAAATGTGTTATTATAATTAAAATCTGAAAATTAAAATGACGGTTAATAATAGATTATGATGGAATTTTTACAATGACGGACAATGTTAAAGTCTAACGCAACCTCTGATAACAGGTGTTGCCTGTGTAAATCACACACATGATCAAGCTAAGTTTAACCACATTATTGATGAATAACATGTCATTTGTCATTTTAGACCGACCAGCTTATACACCATTCATCAGTTCCAGTGGACAACATTAGCTAAATTCACTGAGGGAAGACTCTCACAATAATGTAAAATCAATGCAAATATGGATTCGTTTCTCACTTGTATTCTATGGGACCTAAAACATGAGAAAAACAACTCATCTTGAGTTCCAATTCACTCCAGCAGACATTGGCCCACCACAGCTCCAGTTTTTCAACTGTATTATTAACCAAGAACTCCTGTCTCCTTATCTGCCTACAACAGGTCAAACAAGGTTCAACTAAAGAAGACAGTCATTCACTAAAGAATATGAGATGGTTCTGTGTAGATTTACTGCAGTTATGGAGGGTTTGTTCACAATCCAAAAAATGTTGCCATGCATTCACAACAAATCATCAAACCTCTGTTGATTCACAGAGTGTCTGCAGAGGATCCCAAGAAAACCTGACCATATGGTAAAATTGCATTTGTTCACATTGACTGTAGCACAGTCATTTTCCAACATGATGCTGTTGTACAAACATCAGTCATAGCCACCCAGCTCAATTTAGTCAAGCCTTTGTTTAATCGTTACTTGTTATACACCCACAAGTGCATGCCAAAATAACAGCAATAGCTGGCCCCTAATGGATTGTCAGGCTATTAAAGCGGCCAAACTGTAGTCACGATATAACACTGTTATGGCTTCATGCTGGTGTAGTGGTTAATAAAATAATGGACAGTGTACATGACAGTAGTAAACATTTTTTTTTTCTTGAGAAATAATAGTGAATGAACTGATAATATCTTGTTTTTAGGGAATACATCTTGAAATAGGTGTTTTTCTTACTGCATTGCTAAATACATTTTTTCTTTAAATAAAGGTTGTTTTTTTTCTAAAAACAAAATAATTTTAACTGGAATAAAATGTAGGTGTAACATTCTGTGGATGCTGAGCTGAAATTTGCATAAAACTAAACATTTCTCAAATTCCAACAGGGCAGAGCTTTTGGTCAAAATAGCCATTTTAAACCCAGAATGTAAGTAAATATGTGCCTGTCTTATTCTTCAGCACACTGCTGTGAGGTCAGAGGTAAGACTACTTATTGGTGGGTTTGGTCTCATGCCAAATTTTATAGTCATACATATTGCATTGGTTTTTGCATCCAGTATGTCAAACTGTGGGTTATAGCAATCTATCAGACATTCTGTAAGAAATGTCAGGTAAACTATTGTCCTCTTGAGGATTTGTCTGCCATGAATTTCTTTCATTCAACTAAGAAGTGAAGGTGAAGAAAGAAAAAAAGGCTTCTTAGTGTCCACTGGGAGTCATCTCAAAGAAATGGCAACACAAGCAAGTTATCAAGAGCAACTTTTACACTGACCCCTATGAGAGAAAATGTTTAGCTTTCTGTCTGATTGTTAAAAAAAACACTGGAAACATTTATGTTAGAATATTTCATTGCCAATACATCTGTTAGTTTAGTTGTTAAGCAGAATGTTAATTGAATTTACAAGCAATTATTTGAACAAATTTAAAATCAATTTAATAAATTTGGCGAGCAGTGTGTCATGAAAAGAAAATATCTTTTGAAATCACTCATTATGTTGTCAGGTATTTAATCCAAGTTCCACTTTGGAAGCTGAGCCTCGGCGGTAATACTTTCACAGACATAGGCCTCGTATTATGTTCCCACCAAAATATTCACACATTTCTCTCAAAATGTGCTGGTTGCCAGTGGTTTTGGCTCATGAAAAGTGTTCGAGTGTGCTGTTTAGGATGGATCTGCAGCATAAGAGTTATTACACAGAATACTGCACTCAAAATTTAAATATTGATGTGATATTAATAAATAATTACAGCTAAAATAATACAAGGCACATATGCAAATAAATTGTTGTGTGTTTTATATACTGAAGGCTTAAAAAGGCCTGGCATTTGGTACTTAATTTTGTTTTGTTTGTTCATGTGGTAAAGAGTTTGTATCAAACCCAGAACAAATATGGCATACTTCTCCCTGTAAACTGGCAGGCAACAAGATGTTTTCGAGTGTCACCAAAGCCATTTATTCAGTCTTTTATTCCCCCAAGGCATTCTGCTTATTGAAAGCATTCCTCAATAAGCTAAAGCTGGAATGCTGACAGTGATGTTGGTGTAAGCTGAGCGCACCTAAGGCTGTTGCTATCAGACAATATCCTGCAGTAAAAACGGTTTGATATAAATGCTGAGACTTGTGGTTTATGCTCTACAATTAAAGTAAACAACTACACATGGGACTGTTGGCTATCTTCTGAACTGTGGATATTGTGAAACACTGTAATATTTTATTATTTCATCAAAAATATGTTTTCATTCATTTAACTTATCACACGAGTTTAGAGTCTTGATTTTCTTAATTCATAATTGGTTTTCACAGAGTGCAATGTACTTTTTACTGCAGGTAAGGTTGACACTCTTTTCACTGAATTTAACTGAAACTCCATTTGGTGCCACAAGCTGCACAGAAATTGTGCACTTCACCTTTAACAAATTAAACTTCTGATCCTAATAACTCTTGTCAACATATGTAGCAATTATCAAAAGCTGAGATGCATCTGCTGCATTTGGCTGTTGTTCATTTTGTTGGCTCATAATCGTACCACTCACAGACTCTGGGGTGGGGTCTCCCAAGTGCACCTCTGAAATTTGATTTGTAGCCGAATAGAGATGAAGCATGAAATAAAATGAATATGTAACATAAACATATAAAACACATGGTGATGTGGTTCCTTTCATTCACAATCAAAGCCTAATTAACAGCTTGTTGGGTTTAACGCTGCGCAAATCCTAAATGGCCTACTAAAGATCAGATCCAATCATACAGATTTTATTTTATTTATCAGAACAGTATTTTATCACCCAGTCATGCTTTAACAAGCACACATCAAGCGAATGGCTTATCAGTTAACATGCACTTCTCATTTATTGACTGCATGATGCATGATGGGTCTGAGTATCTCTCGAAACATATTGAAACTAGTTAAAAGAACAGCCACTTACATACAGGACATTCATAACAGACTTTCCAAAGACATCCAGAAATATTAAGCATATGCTTTTATCAGGGTACTGTTTGGCACTATCATGTAATATGTGCATAAAAACGTGTTCTTTTCCAGCCAGGGAAAACAGAAGATGATAATTAATAATCTGAAAGATAAACATTCCAGTAGTTCTGGGTCATCGTTGAAACAGGCACTGATGATACAGAGCACGTTCAGATTTGAAACCGCATCAGTGGCAGCTTCAAGTAGATGCCAAGGCCAGTATTTTTTATGCACTAGTTTTGCTTAAAGATATGTGCTGCACACTTAATCTTTTTTTTTTTTTTTTTTTTTTTTTTAACTGGCAACCAAGGTAAGATCCTGGCATTGGTTCCACTCATTAAAGAAAACAAAAAAAAAAAAAAAAAAAAAACATCACTGCACACTGTTTTGACTTGCTACTATGACATCTACAGAAAGCTTTATCTTCTTCCTCCTGCTGCAGGGTAGCTGTGGATTTGGATTTTGCATGGTTATTTATGGTAGGGTTAGATGGGGAAGATGCCCCCTTTAAAACCAGTATGTATTTACATTTCAACTGTAACATATTTAGATTTAAGCTTAGCACGTAGAGGATGATGATGCATGAAATAAACAGAAACTTTTACTAAAATTATACAAAGCGACAAGAATATCTGAGGCAAGAGTGTAAGAACTGGCAGCGTGGAAGACCACAATGCAGCCAAAGGGATGGAAAGCCATGGCAGAGCCCGGGGACCGCTGACCATTATATAGTTGGGGAGGCAGAAGCCCAAAGCATAGCTGGTGAAGGTAGAGATGGTGACCTCCATGGAGGAGCCAGTGGAAGAGGTGACCGCCAGAGCGGAGGGCCTCTGGAGAGCCAACAGAGCAGAAGACAATGCTGGAGCCAGTAGAGACAGATATCAACCCCATGGAACTGGCAGAGCTGAGGAACAGGGTAGAGCAGACAGAAATTGCGGAGGAGGAACTAACTTCCTGGGCTGAAACAATGAGTCTTTCCTACTGGGTGAAAACAGAGGAAGAGGAAGGGCCTCTGTGGTCATGGTGAAGGAGAGGGAAAAAGCCCTTGGCAGCCTTCCAGGCCATGACGAAGGAGTGAAGAACAGTCCATGTGTCCAAGACAAATGACCAAGGAGTAGTTGTGACAGGACTTGGAAGCATCATACATGGGACCACTTGACTCAGGACATGGGACCTCAGAGATCACTAACTTGGGTCCACAGGGCTCAGGACTTCTGGGAGAAAGGACAGAGGGACTCATCAGGAAAAATGCACAATGTGAGCCAGGACTAAATGTAGTCCTCGAGAAAGCTAGGAGAAAGATTCTGACTGCCGAGATGCACAAGAGGAAGTGGTGAGGATTTATAACTAATTAATTTGGGTAACTTAAACAAGGGTAACTGATCATGTAGAGACAAACAACCTTACCCAAAGCCACAAGACAATAACAAAGAAACCAAATTAATTCTTTACACCCACAAAAACTATTTAAAGTTCAAACAATTCATCAATTTCACCTGCTACATCATAACAGAAAAGCTAAACTGAGATATATAAATAAAGATATAATAAGATTTTTTTTTTTTTTTTTGCCATGTTTCTGTACTCTTCAAGCAAACACATTTGTAGAAAGAAATGTTTCTTTAAGCATTGTACATAGTTGGGTATTTGTTCGAAAAGTTAACACCAAAACTATTTCCACTTACTGTGGATAAAACTTTCTAGAAAACCTTGAAATTCAGTAACCTGCCCAAACAACAATGCATTGTTTTCAGCATCATTCAAATCTACAATTATGTTAAAAAAAACTTATAGGTTAAAAGAATAATAATAAAAACCTTTAAAACTCCATAAAAAGTACAAAAACCTTTGGTAATCATCTGTAGACAAGGTGCTTAGTAAAGGCATCTCTTTTCCTAGACTCAAGTCCCTACAAAATGATCTCCCGCAAAAAATCAGGAATGTTTGGCTCATGAGAACCAAAATCTACAATGATTGAGTTGGTAGTTTAAATATTAGATTCAGTATTGACATCCAAAAAACACAATGTTGTTGTTGTACCACAGGGAGCTCAAGGCATGAATAAGCAATGCTCACAGGTCAAAATGTACAAAGTCAAGGTTTGCCATCTATACTTGTGAAGAATAAAATCTTCTCAAATAATATATTATGTATGATATATGGATTTCAAATGAATTATCAATTGCTAATTATTTTTAGGGCTGGGCGATATATCTCGTGCGATATGCATGCGCATCTCGTCAGTAAAGCCGGTTCCTTGATTAGCGGTAAATCCCCATCACCTGTTTTCAAACAGGTGATTACTACTAATCAAGGAACTGGCTTTACTGACGAGATGCGCATGCATATCGCATGAGATATATCACCCAGCCCTAATTATTTTTTATAATTAGTTTTACAAATGTAAAATTGTTTAATAGCATGATACTTATGCAATTTGAGAATGTATGTGGCACTGGTCATTTTTCCTCCTTGCAATCACTAAAATGACAGCAAGGCCAAAAGACATTTTTCTTCATCTTCTGGTCTGTTGTTAACAGGATGTTACTAACATTACTGAAAGAACACCTCAATCTGATTGATTAATTGATTGACTGATTGATTGATTGATTGATTGATTAATTGATTGAAAGTTAATTTGATGATAATCTGAAATGTTTCTTGAGCTGCAAATCAGCTGAATGATTTCTGACACTAAAGACTGGAGTAATGATGCTGGAGTAAATTCAGCTTTGATCACAGAAACAAACTACTTTTTTAATAAACTGTAATAATGTCATAACGTTGTTCTTCTTGTATTTTTTTTTTTTATCAAATAAATAAAGACTTAGTGAGCAGAAGAGACTTCTTACAAAACATCTTACTGACCCAATTTATAAATTGCTTCTTTTTATTTTCTCTCCACCTTACCATTTTTGCAGAACCATATTTGAAAAGTATTATGTAAACATTTTATACAGACATTATATAAACTGTTGGAACCAGTGTGCCCTAAGAAGCGAATACAAACTATTTATATTAAGGATGTACAGTGTTACAATTCAAAGTGCCCATCAAAATTGATTCACCATGACCTAAACGAAACACTGAGCAGCAGCCAGGGATCACAGGAGTGTCCTGAAAAAGCTTTAGAAAACCAATACAGCTAAAATGATTTACAAGTGTATACCTAAAATCATTTATACAATGATTTATAAATGAGTCATACCCCAACAATGCAGATGTTAATATGATAAAATACATGGGAGGATTTTTTTGACACACAGGTGCAGGTAAATGACTTTACTTTGTAACCGGGATTCTTGGACAAATGACAGGATTGCATTTTAAACCGCAACACATTATCTCTAAACAGATTTTGAACTGTACTGCTGACCTGTTTATCTATTTTATTATTTTAATGTAGTAGTGCTCAAGTTGTAATTAGTGATACAATGTGGTAATTGGTTTTTAAATAACAGCACTCTCCAACCTCGAGAGTTTCATCAAGTCCATCGCTACGCAATTTAGCTGCATGGCTATAGGCGTTCATAACAAATAAGGATGATGGCCCGAAGCCAGAAGGTTAATATGGTCTTTTTGCTTGTGGGGACTCGAGTGAACCAGGAAAAAATCCTCCCAGGTTGGTTGTTCATCACAGCAGGAGTAGTGGGAGAGAGTTACAATTTATGTTTTTGTAGAATCAAGACATAAATAACTTGACTTGACTGTGGGTCCATTCCCACTTTCCACCGTGAGAGTTATTCTGCTTAATGAAGTAAACAGTGATGCAAAAGTGACATAGTTCTTGACCATACAAATGAGTTAAGTTAGTAATTAAAGAGTTGACCCAAGAGTCCTTTCTTTACTGACAGCAAGCCAAATTAGTGTATTAGTATATTGCATAATTCATAAATGGGATTTAAAATGATCATTGTAGTGCTCTGGGCTGCTCAGAAGGGACTATGTACAGTTTCCTCAGATCTTTGTGTGTCTCTACAAAGGCTTACAGCACAGCTCACACAATTTGTAATGAGAATGCCATTGCCAATAAGCATATCCAAGGAGATCATGCAGGTCTGGGAAATATTAAAATTGTTTGAAGAGTTGCAGTCTCCATTGTGCAGTTCCAGCTGTGTTTTCCCTTACAACTGGATGAGAAAGGTTAACATTATTTTCCTTTATTGTTATTTTCCTGCTTTATTCCATTTCTTGGTTCATTTCCTTCAGCTTGTTAGTTTGGAGTTTTTATTTTTATTTTTTAGTTTTGTAGTGTAACTAAGCTAACACATCTTTAATATGAACTATCAAATAGGCATTAAAATTGTTGCTGTGCTGCTCATATGGTTGAAGAAAGTTCACGTCTGGACTGTGAGAAATCCCCCCAAATTCCCCTGTCTCACAAAAACAGTTTCTTAAAGTGTGGTCAGTTTGTTTCTGCTCTGTTAGCCTATCTGAGTTATCAGAATGAGAACTGTTTTAATGGGAATTGAGGAGATGAAAATCAATTTAAAATGGTGTATCAGATATCCAAAACTCACTACAATACAGTCTGGAAAAGTAGCTTCCAAACTAACCAACAAACTCGTCTACCAAAGACAGATAACACCAGAAAGGCTTCACATTTCATACTGTGGCCCAATTTATAACATTACTGTCCAGGGTATGTCAGTAAATGGCTCGGTTCTATTAACTGCTGTTTGGACTTGACTTGTGCTCAACAAAACCTCAAAACAAAAATATCACATTGGCCATCAAGCATGAATCATTGTTATATTCTGACATGAGCCTTATTAATCTTTCATCACATACTGTTGGAGGTGTTATTTTACTGTGTTTGAGTACTACTACAAATCTGAAGAAAAATATATCTTTCTTAAAGCTAACCTGCCTTCATAATACTAGGATTCTTTGGATGATTGTCAAGTAACTATTATTTTGAGAAATAGTAATAGTGAAGGTCTCTTTAGAAAGCACAAATAATGAAAAGTAACCAAGCTGTATATTAAGTCAACATGGGTAACTGTCAGTTTGCTTCCAGCAAAAGGAGAATATCCAGAACCACAGAAGGTTAACTTAACAATTGCCTGCATGTGTAGGTAGAGCGAGGTTGGTGACCGTATGACCTTACTGTGTCTGTTGCTTTAGCCAGGCGAAGCATGTTGGGTTTCTGTAAGAACCAATAAATCCTACAGGTCAAAAAGAAAATCTAATGGTTAGTGCAGTTGCAAAAGTGCTGCACTCTACTACAAACCAAATGGCACAGTCTAATAACCACACTGCCTTTTGAGGGCACTTGTGTTGTGCTTCTCTGAAAAGAGTTCACACTCAAAAGTATTTCTTACAGTAGTGATAAGGACAAAAAAGTGGCTTTTGCACTGGGTAGTTATATGAACTACAGTTGCCACTATGGTCAGTCACCTGAAAACTACATTTTCCTGTAGGGCAATTTTCCTAGTTGCATTCGCACTGCCAGTAGGAACAATGAAGTGAAGCTGCCAGACAGTGATGTACTTTAAGCACAGCATTCAACAATATTAACAGTGTCTGGACTTCGGTTCGGTGTCAGTTCATCAATCGCTGTTTTCTGTGTTTGTGGAGATAATTTGTGGAGTAAGAATATGTAAACTGTGTGTTTGCAAGGCTTTTTAATAATGGAGGGTGTCAGTGCTTCACATGGCATGCATTCAACCAATCAGTGTATATTTACATCACTGGTAGTTCCCATCGTGCAGGGTTAAACCCTACGCTGAAGTAGGAAGACATTTAGTCCCCCCAAAAGGCATTCTTATAACCAAAATCATTCCCAATTCCTGAGGTGTGAGTGTGCCAAAAAGCAGGTACTTCTGCCAATAATTGTGGGAAATATAGCTACAAGCAACAATTAAGGGGCTAAGCACAACAGAGGCCAAATAAGGAGCTAAGCATGGCAAGGAGCATCAGAACAACTGCAACAATTAATGAATAATTAAAGCCATTTTAAGATGATCTGATAAGATGATCAGAATAGGTAAATGTAGCTGCAAGCAGTAATTTTCAGGGCCAAGCACTACAGAAGCAAGGCAGCGAGCATCAGACCAACTGCAACAAGTGTAATTAAAGCCATTTTAAGTTGATTTCAGTAAAAATGGCTGAGAATCATAAATACAACCACTAGTAATATGATTTAATGGCTTATCACGTTTGATCAATAGGCGGCGCTGTTATCAAATTGATGTGGCATGTGTCAGTTTGAGGTGACAATGGCACACACAAAGTTTGGTGTCAATAGCCGCGTTTCCAATGTCGGGTCAAAAGCGGGCATGCTAGTGCGTGCCAGGGCCAGTTACGTTTCCGAGTTTTTTTGCCCGACGAAAACCTTGGGCCAACGAGGGCCAGCGAGGGCCAGCTGGGGCTAGAGGAGTGGTTACGAACAAAGGCGGAGTTTCTCCGCGTCTGGAGAGCGTCAGCACCGCAGATCATTTCATAAAGTTAACAGCTATAACACCAGAATTAAAGACTTTTAAAATAATTTTAGCTCAAAAATTAACTTTCAAACAGCAGTGAGTGTTTGAAATAACTTCTGTTTGAGATCCGATGTGGATTATGATCACCATACAAGGCAAAAATATTTCTAAGTGATGCTTGAAGAAATAAGCTTCTCATTCAGGCTATTACAATCGTGTATTTATTTAGTAACATATTTTCTCTGTCATAAGTCTCGTCTCGAGACTTTAGCTCCGCGTATGTCATAAAATCTCATAATAATGGTTTTTGTTTGGGAGCTCCCTCTGCTAGGCTACTCAGGTCGTAATTTTGATGGAAAAAATATAGAAATGATCATTCTTGACTACAAATAAACAGAAACAGCCTCGACTGAAAGTAGGCTATGTGTCCTCTTTCATTTGTGAAATAACGTTTCATACTGCTTTATTTCTGTGTGACTAATTTTCAGTCCTGATTAATTCATTATGATCAATGTAGGCCTATCACTTATTATTGTAAAACATCTATGCTTTTGGATTTAAATCCTTAACAAAACATGCAAACAAACGGCCGCTTTTATCATGTTCTTTTTGTGATTGCGCTAGTTCCAGTGAGTGACTTATTTCTGATTAGTTTTCTGATAACTTCTCTTTGTTGGTGAAATGATGAGGTTGCAAGACATTGTTCCAGAGAGGCGTTTAAAGGGTGGGTTTTAGTGAAGCACTGGCTCGCACAGGCCCGCGAGTGGAAAAGCGGCTAATGTGTCAAAGCTTTGCAGAGATACAGCCTCAGACGCAGTTTGGCATCATTTCAGCAAATTTGCTGATGCGATAAAAAAATAACTATATTGACACGAAATCCATAACTTTTTTGTCAGTATGGTCTAAAGATAATCTGCCTCAAATTTGGTGAAAATCGGACAAACGGACTAGGAGGAGTTCAAAAAACACAAAGAATATATTGAGACCAGTTTTATCACAATAGTCTAATATATTCAAAAGTTATTAGCATTTTTGGAAATTTCATTTTAATTTTTGACCACAAGGTGGTGCTTCCCCAAAATCTTTTGAGTAACATCAGGGCATGGTGCTGAAGACACATACTGAGTTTCGTAATGATACACCAATGCATTCATAAAATATAGGATTATACAATAAAATTCAAAATAGCCGACACCCATAATAGATGACATGGAAAAATTGGGTATGGTCTGACTCTAAAGAGACCAGTTAAAGAGACCAGTTTTGTGATTTTTTTTTTGGCCAAACCATTCAGAAGTTATAAGCAAACATAGCCATTTTTACCTATCTCCTGACAACTAGGTGACTAATCTATTTGAATTCCATAAATTTTTGCCAGCATGGTCTGAAGATGATATGAGCCAAATTTTAGGGAAAATTTAATCTAAGACAAACCATCTAGGACGGGTTTGGAAAAAGTAGGTTATTTAAGCTATTAAAAATTGCGAAAAATCTTGACAGTAGAATATTACATTTTGGTTTGCGGAATCAGCAGAAAAAAAGAAATTTGCTTCTGAAGGTAATGGCTGAAAAGGTATTAGCATAAACATATAGTGCAAATTGGAACTGTTGGTGGCACTAGAGAGTTTGAGTTAGAGACTCCAAACCTGCTATGGTTAATGCTGAGGCTGTCCTCTATCTGTGTGCCAAATTTCATAATTTTCCCAGAATCAGTTCTATGGGCTGCCATAGGCTACCAGAGCAGAAGAAGAAGAGGTATGACATTGGATTTAATAAGTGTATTTTGGCCCCCAAAATAATAACTATAATGACACTAATAACTATAATGAAACTATAACTATAATGGCACTGTTACAAAACGTATGTAATGTTGTCAGTGTGAAGTGACAATGGCACATACAAAGTTTGATGTCAATGTGTCAAAGCTTTGCAGAGATACAGCCTCAGATGCAGTTTGGCATCATGCCATCAAAAACGTTGATGCGATAAATGTAATCCACTTTGTAAATTCATTATATCCAAAGCCCCAAATGGCTGAAATGGAACAATTGGATATCGGTGAACTTGGTATAATGCACTGACTGTAAAGAGACCAGTCTCATGATTTTTGGCCATTTTTCACATCTCCTGACCACTAGGTGGCATGACCACTGTTTTGGCAGTCTCTTTATCAAATTCATTTGGACGTATTTAGTTCGAGTGAGAACAGTTTGACTACTCTACTTGAATTCTATAACTTTTTTTGCCAGAATGGTCTGAAGATGATCTAATCTAATGTTGGTTAAAATCAGACAATCCATCTAAGAATAATTTGAAAAAAAAAAGTTTTTTTGCATAACTGAAAATTGCGAAAAATCTTGACCCATAAAAGGACAGGGTATTTGAGAGATCTGTTGAGTGGGTGAAGATGAATAACAGCTTACTGCAAGGTATACACCCCAGGCATATTTAGACCAAAGCATTTGAAAATGGACCTTGTGATAATGGTTTTAGTAGCTATAAATGCCACTGAGGGGCAACCATGGGGCCAGAGTGTTTAAGTGTTTTATAAAGTCTAGCCAAGGCCTACTTCTACACATCCACAATAAACATCTCATCTTACCATTCTACTAGCCCTCACACCGAGGAGAAAAGCATTAGGCCCATGTTTAAACTACTGCAACACTACAACACTTCTGCCAAAACCATTGCAGACCATAGCGGCATTCTTCATGAAAGTTCCACCCATCAGTGGCTGGGCGTTATTTACTTAATTCTGTTGCTTGTTATCTCTCTTGTTCATGAAGAATAATAAAGGGAATGACAATAGCTGTCTCAGTTAGTTCCACAAAACTTGCAAATTCTCTTGTTTGCACGTAGAAACCACAGCGGAATGAGTCCCAGGATGGTGGTCCCTCGAGAACTTGCTGGAGTCAGACAAACACAGGCGAAAGAAATACAAACAAAACAGAAGGTTTAAATTCATGCCCATCCTCTGCAACGTGAATTACACTATTAGGTGCACACCAATGTTGAAATGCTATCTAATTTTCAGTCTAGCATGAAGAAAAAGTGAAAGACCCCAATTCTTTCTCTACAACTCAGGGTTTGGCTTCATTCTGGGACTGTGTTGTGTTATTAAAACGTCATCCAAGTTTCGATTTGGCAGTTACATTCAGATCACCTATGATGCATTTAAGACGGACGTCATTGTCTGATAATCTGCATTTTTTGTGGTGATTTCATCTATATTAAAACTAAATACTTGCATTCTAAAAACTAAGACAGCACAAGATGAGCCAACAACCTGAAATGCAAAGCTTTTGAGTAGAAACACACCAGTGGTCTATTCTTGTTTGAGAAGGTGCAGACCCTTGTCTGGTGTTCATAAAATTTTGATTTATGATTAATCTTAAGGGAACCATGCAACTGTGGTTTTAATTCGCTACTTTTCCACAAATAAAATAGTCTCAGTGTTTTCGTGGTATGTACACTGGTCAAAGTCATGTGCTTTCCACTCTTCTAGGAAGTCTTGCCACTAGATGTTTGATCATGGCTGTGGGAATTTGCTCCCATTCAGACCGGAGCATCAGTGAAGTAGAGGCAGTGATCTCGGGCAATGAGGTCTGGCTTAAAGTTACTGTTTCCATTTATCCCAAATGTGTTTGCTGAGGCTTTTTGTAGGCCAGTCAAGTTCTTCAACATCAGATTAAGTAAAGAATTTCTTAATGGACCCCACTTTGCACACAGGACCACTGTCATACTGGGACAGGAAAGGACTCTTCAGAAACTGTTGCCTTTGGTTTGGCCTGAATTTGAATTACTTCTTTAAAAAATGTATAGGATTTCCAGATCACATCAGATGAGCAGGGAGCTGTCTAGCTCTTAACCACTAAAGAAAGGCATCAGACACGTCCAAAGTAAGCTGTATGGAAGATGTTGAGTTGATTTGTAATTTACTTGTCAATTTTTTGACAGAACTGTTGATTACAGTCTGCTCCTGCTCTCGCAAGGAAAGTAAGAACGCAAGTTACTGCATAATTCAACAGCCAAAAGCAACAATATTCCTGCAACGACAATTCAGCAAAACATTTACTATGAGACAACTACTGCCATCTTATTTGCTTATTCTTTTTGCAGAAAGCTGAACATTTTCTTCAAACTATTCAGTATTTGGGTCTGTAGATGTTGAGTCATGGACATACAGGCAGTAAATTGTTGTGGGCTTTTATTCAAAGTTCCCATTTGGCAAGTGCAGTCTTAAAATGATATGTTTGTAATAATGGGGCACAAATAAGACAGGAACAGACAGTGTCAGCTTTGACTCATCTCTGCGCATACTCGATGCTATTCGATCATTATGACTGTACGCACGAGACATGATTGTTCTCGGTTGTCCTTCGTTTTATTTGGAGTATGTAAAGACCTCTGTGTCACAACAACCTCGCACCGATCATAAGAACAAATCATTATCGTTAAACATCACAGCGGTATTTTTGTGCATAACATTAGGCCGGCTTTGCGTAACTGTATGTTATGAACCTGTTGAATGTGTTTTCACATGTCGTTCTCCTCTAGTGGAATGTCTTGTTTGGAGATTACATAACTGAGAACAGACTTCTGTTTCCCACCTCATCTGACTCATAAATTCATCACACTGGACTGCATCCAGGACTGTACCACTGCACGCAACCTGGCAAACATTCCTTTGCCACAAAGCATTTCCTGTCATTTCATTTAACTGACCTTTTTTTATTTAGTATTGCTTAAAGGTTTTGTCGCTGAACCCTCTCTTCATTTAAAAGTTACATTCTGCTTACTTGATGTAATTTCATAACAACAGAGTGGAGTGTTTTACAATCACCATCTGTTCATTAAATGATCACGGTTAACACAAGTGCATTGCAACAACCACACATACGCTAGAAATAAAGAAACACTGCCACCTAGAGTAAGAGAATCAGACAGGGTTTATAATCACTACGCTAATTTGCATGGTCTTCAGCTTCTTGCATAACAATTGTACTGGTTAGTAAACCAGGTGTTTGGACTACATCGGTTAGTTTCTCTATGGAACTGAACGTATGGATCATTAAGGTGATTTCTAAAAACCTTTCCTTTCAAATTCCATTTGTCCACTCCCATGCATAGACCCATGTCGTCTTTTTCATATCACATTTCATATCATATCCTGGTGCTTTGAGAAACTGAGTTACTGCTGATAAAAAAGTGCATGTTCTATTTAGGTAGACAGTGTAATATTTACCCCATGTTTACAACATGAGAAAATGATGGGAAAAGGCATAATGAATGTTAAATCAACTGAAAGCAAAAATCAGCGATATGCATCATTTGAGTAAAATCACTACATTTTCAATTTACAACATAGAAATCCCACATAATTAGAGCAAAAATGAGTTTTCAGACTTTGACAGACACTTTATTGAATTCAAAAGTTCAACAACTTTGTTTGCTAGCCATTTATAACAAAACCTGTGAAAGTAAAAACATACAGGCTGCATGTTGTGCTAATACCCACATTTTAGCATTATTTTGGCTTACTCTCTTCAACAATTGTGTTTCTCACACAAAACGCAGGCAAAATCCATGTAAAAGCACTGAATGATGAAGACAGATTATGTGAGCCAGTCGCCAAAGATCTACCAAAAGAGTTCTTCTGCTGAGTTAGTAAAGTCTTGCAGACACTTCAGTGCTCCGACGCACAGGTAACAGTCCAGTCCAGTCCAAACCAGTTACTCTCAGGTTCAAGACAGTCCCAGAAGCTAGTGAATATTATTTCTTAAGGAGGCTGTTAATTGCTTTTATCTCATCATTGCTCAGAGGAGAAAGGTTGTATCCTCTGAGTTCAGGCTTACCTGTGCAAGAAACAATTCGAAACAGAAACGATTAGATGCTCTGCTACCTACTAATATTTTATGACAGTAACCTGACACATTTTTGACACTGGCAGTACATTTAGGGTTACACTGACTTAAAAATGAGATTTTATATATGAAAAATTATGAATGAATAGGCTGGCAAAACAGCTCTACCTTGCAATTCACTGAGACGATTTACTTTTGCTTTTAGTCGTTTGCGGAGGTCAGTTATTTCCTTGTCAAGCTGCTCTTGGTCTGTTGGGAACAATATAACATCAAGAGGCCAAGTAAACACAGAGACAAGTCTAAATGTATTATTCAGACAAAAATATGGTTGAAGAAGGCACACTCACCTTTAAGGATCATGGATCTGGTATTTTCTTGAGGGAATTTGATGAACATATTTCCAAAACACACCTTCACATTATCTAGATTAGATTGGATTAAACTTTATTGTCATGTGCAAAGTACAAGCACAGAGGTATCAAATCAGCACCCACAAATGCAAATAGCAGCATGTGTTTTTCATAATGTTATGCTGTAAATGCAAAATGTTATGGTGTTAATGCAAATGGTTTCATGTATAGCCTCCTGGGACCCAGCTATAAAATATAAAATAACACTTAAGGCCAATTCATTATTTATTCTTCTTTTTTTAGCCCTATGGGGGTTGGGGGTTGGGCGTTGGGGGTTGGGGGGGGTGTTGGGGCATGTTGGTAATTAGAAATTCACTTCCAAATTTTTAATGTTATCAAGACAATTTCATCAAATTGCATCACAATTTCAGAACATTTTAAACAGAAATGCACTACAGGTTCCATATACTATATATTTTATGTATTTCATAGGATAGTAGATTTAGTGTTTATCAGAAATAGACACTTATTACAGAAATACAAGTAAACATCTTTTATAAACATATTAATTCAATATTTCCAAGATTTCAGGGTTACAGATAAACCAAATAAATAAACACTGAAATATGAATTATTTTGCCTGTATTGTCTCATCTTGTCTCATCAAGTCCTATGCATGACACATATGAATAATATCATATTCATATGTTGACCAAAAAAAAACTATGTACATGCACATACATACAGGATCCCAGGAGGATACATAACCAGTAACCAGATCAGTGAAAATGCCACTGATAAAACAAAGCAGAATATAAACAGAGAAGGTACAGTGTATTCAAGAACAGCAAAGCGTGCAAAATGGCAGGAAAAACAACAATAAAGCAAAATATTTATTGAAAAAAAAAAAAAGTCAGACAGTATTCATGAGATCTGCATACGCATTTGTACTTGCCGTTTGGAGAATGGTTTCGTAAAGCGCTGAGTGCTTCTCGATTTCTGTTTCTCCGCAAATCCAGATCCACGATCTGTCAACATTTAAGCGGATATTATAAACACTATTTAAGCGAAATGTCTCGTTGTACGTTTGACTATAATTTACTACTTTTATCATTCAAACATACCTGTTGTTTGTCACTAAGAATATCTTCTGCAGCAACTTCTACCTCAGTCAAATGCTCCAGTATTCGCTGTGCTGTCTCGTCCATGCTTGAGTCTGTATGTTGTGCGCTGGAAAAACATGCCCGACTGCTCAGGGAAACAAGTTCTGTTCAATTTCAGTTCCGTCTGCCAGCGGCCACACAACAGTTCCCACCTTTGACTTACACAACGTAAAGTATCCAATCGTTATATTTAAAGATACCTTTATTTAAAAAAAAAACAAAAAAAAACTGAATGTCCACAACACAACACTATACCATGATACTTTTAGGTACATTTTAGGTAGGCCTAATACTTTTGGTTACTTTTAGACTACTTTTGGCCTAACTTGTTTACCACATTGAGATAATCTTGTACTATGATATAAAAATATAAATAGTGAGAAAATATATTCCATTTGTTGTAACTAACAACATGACGTGCATTAAACATTACATTAGCCTACTTCAAGGTTTCCCAAATTGGTGTTCGTAAAACTGCTGAGGGGGTTTTGAGTTTAATGAAAAGCTAGTAGTTATTAAATCATAAAAAAGTAAAATTAAATAAAGTCATTTTAAAATAACATCAATCAAAATACACTTAGCTACTATATATATATATATATATATATATATATATATATATATTTCATTTGTTTACCTGCATGTCATGTGACCATTAACCAGAACCGTGAACATGCAAATGTGATACTTAATTATTAATACAATATTATTTTAAAATTGCAGGGGGTGCTTCAAGTAGGAATAGGCTAAAGGAACATTTAAAAGATGAAAAAGAGGAATTTGGAAGAATCAAATTATGATTAATTACTTTTTTTTTTTTTTTTTTTTTTTTTGCTATTGTGTGAATACTATAATCATAATCAATAAAAAAAAGTAACTGTAGCTTTTTTGTCTACTTGATATATTTCCCATGACTGAAAAGTTTGGGACTCAAAAGAAGGGACAGCTTGTCACCATATTTTGATAGCTTCATTACCCTAAAATACAACATTTAGCATTGTAACTATAGTGGGGCATGTTGTCACAGCAATTATTTGACAAGAACACTGTATATCTGTGATAACTATCTACATTAAAAAGAACATATTTTATGTATTACACAATGTGTTTATGTCTTTAAAAATGTAACCAGTAAAAGAATTCTAAATACTCTGAGATTAAACGAAAAGGAATAAGTTGACTCTTGTCTAAATGTAATTTCTATGATTGATTCATAAAAAATAACTTACAGGCATTTATTTTATTCAACAGACTCTGACAGCAGCTAGTGTTGGTAAGAAATGAATCTGTCCTTCAAACATCTGGAATTACTTTGGATATGGCTATTATAAACATGTCCTAGTAACTCTTGCCTTGTCAAGAGGATTGTAAAGTGCTTTAAAAACATATTTTATTTATGGTCTTCACATTCACCTTATGAATCAGGCATAGAATGAGAAAAATAATATGTTAAACGATGTAAGACGGTTGCTTGTCCTCATTGGGACAGTCAGGTTGAGGGTAATGGTGTGCAGACACATGAAGCTTCAGCTCCAGCGTATCATGTGTAACTAAACTCTGGTGTGAGCGGTTAACCAGTGCTGCTAACAGTGAAACATCAGTTTACTATTAAATACATCGCTGTACCTGAAACATCTGTGTAAGCACGGCCTACATATAAATGAACAAGTATTTCAGAAATAACAATTGTCTGATCCCTAAAGGGACCTGAATTTATAAAATTGCAGTCAGACCTGTTGATAGAAGATGCTTCAAAGAAACTAATGCAGATATATTGCTACTTCAACCAATGAATTAATAAAAGTTGTTTAAACAATTTACTAAAAATAAGATTTCAGTAAAAATAAACATGGAGTATAGCATGCATAAAGTCTTACTAAACAACAACTTAAAATAATACAGGCAAAAAGAATTACTGAACTGAAGAAGAATATGTACATACAATCATCCAAAAACTATTTGGACACTTAAACCACACTGAACAGAATATCACCACATTAGATGAAAAAAATAATAATACACCACGTGGCATTTACAGTATTTTAAGAGTATTTTACCCTAACCCTATTTTAAAGTAAAACATATTAAAATCAAGTTTGTTTTTAAATGATCAGTCAATAGATATGCTAACAAATGAAGTTTTATGAATCATTCTGTTTGCAAAATGTTAGTGTAACACAACGTTCATAATTAATGTGATGAACTGACTTCATGCATTCACTAAAATAAAGTTGGGATCAGTTGTCTAAATGTCACTGCGATAAATTTCTCAAAAAATATGCCACTTGGTTTGGTATTTCTTTATCTAATGCTATGAAATTCATACATTTTAATTGATTTTAATTTTACGTTGTGACAAATTCAACATGCTTTCGCCTGCTGTTCACTCGACTAGTCGATGAGTCTTTTGAGCTATGTAACCCATCTGCACAAGATAATTTCAAGTCCTGTTGATTTTTATCAAAGGTTTTCTTTTGTTCACTGCGTCCTCGTGCCCTATAGCCACCCTCCCTCGTACCCACACAGGAATGACTCCTTTGCCCTGGCTTTCTCTTTTTTACATCCCCAATACTGGCATTGCTGGTTGTTGTAGCTGTAGAAGAGACTTGGTCAACACTGTACGTGGAACCGACCGGATTGCGGATGTTACCGACGGCCTGCATGCGCCTCAAGTGGCTACTCTCGCTCAGAGGGTCGCTGAGTCTGTGCTCTCGAGATCGGCGTCTGGGATCCGGCTGATGAGCCCTGCTCTCACTGCTGCTTCTTTTAGGCAAACCTGAGGCCTGCCCCTTCTTCTCCAGGAGCGGACTGAGCCGTGTGTGGTGGTGGTAGGCATAAGAGCGGCATGGGCCATTTAAGATGGGATACTGATTCTGGCAGTGTGGGCAGTTACAGCTTGACAGCTGAAGGGTGGGAGCACTGGCCAAAGAGGACAGTAATGCCAAAGGGAACGCTCGCTGGCACTGGAGGATGCATTTAGGAGAGCTGAGGCTGAGATGAGAAGACGAATGAGGCAAGTGGCGACCTTTAGGTAATGGGGCGTTGGATTTGCTGCTGTCTTCTTGGACCGTTTGGATCTGATGCCATTCCAATTTCAAAAGCCGGTCCAAGTATCTCTCGAGCTGCCCAACGGGCTTTGGACGAGGAATGCCCTTGCCTTCTGTGTTCAAGTACACAGCTAACTGCTGGAGACTCCAAGAATTGAAAGGAGGTGGTAAGAAATCTGGATAGCTGCCTCTGGACTTGTGCGCTCGACAAGAAGGTCTCGAGGGATGAAAGTCAGATGGATCTATGACCTCTGCACGTAGGTTGAGGTCAGGTGGAGAGATTTGAGCGGGAAGCACAGAGTATCTTTCAGAGTCCGAGAGGTCACTGGCACTGTCCTCTTCTCCATCTTTACTTTGTAGTGTACAGCCCTCGTCTTCGCTTCTGCACTCTGATGAGACTTCTCTCTGCACTTGTACAGAATGAGGGGTTACGGGTCTTACACTTGAACTTTTACCCCTGCCACCGCTCTCTTTTGCACCATGGCTGTTTTGTCTTTGTCGTCTCTCCTTCTGTCCATTTTTGGAAGTGGCATGAGATTTGATCTTAGTGTTGTGTTGCCTTGAGGAACCAAAGGAAAAGGGTTTTAAATGCCTTTGAAATTTTTTTACAATATCTGGTCACACTTTATATTGCCACATATTGACAAAAATAATTATGTACTTGGTGTGGCTTTATTTATATATTTATTTGAGCTGCTTGTCCTATTATAATAATTAGGCTATAGTAAAATGTAATATGCATAACTTAAACACTGTAAAACCAAAAGAAAAAAGTGTTAACCTTTATCTCAATTAATCATCTATGTGCCAAATTCTTTTCTAACCTGTCTGTGGGGTTCGCCATGATCAACATTTTGTCCAGTCTCGTCCTTCTTAACCTTTGCTGAGAGTCCTGTAGACATGAGGAAAACAGCACTCGCATACAGTCATGGCCAAAAATATCAGCACCCTTGGTAAATATGATCAAAGAAGGCTGTGAAAATTAATCTGCATTGTTAATCCTTTTGATCTTTTATTTAAAAAAAAAATCACAAATATCTAACCTTTCATTGGATAGTAAGAATTTAAAACGGGGGAAATATCATTATGAAATAAATGTTTTTCTTTAATACACACTGGCCACAATTAACGGCACACTTTTATTCAATACTTTCTGAAACCTCCATCTGCCAGTTTAACAGCTCTAAATTGTCTCCTATAATGCCTGATGAGGTTAGAGAACACCTGACAAGAGATCAGAGACCATTCCTTCATCCAGAATCTCTCCAGATCCTTCAGATTCGCAGCTCCATGTTGGTGCTTCTTCTCTTCAGTTCACCTCACTCATTTTCTACAGGGTTCAGGTCAGAGGACTGGAATGGTCATAGCAGAAGCTTGGTTTTGTGCTCAGTGACCCATTTTTGTGTTGTTTTTGAGGTTTGTGTTTGGATTATTGTACGGTTGGAAGATCCAAACATGGCCCATTATAAGATTTCTAACAGAGTCAGTCACTTATCAGTCATTTTTTATCTGTTGGTATTTGATAGAATCCATGATGCCATGTGTCTAAACAAGATGTCCAGGACCTCCAGCAGAAATATAGGCCCACAACATCAAACATACAGCAGTATATTTCATTGTACACATGGGTTACTTTTTATCCCTGTGTTCACCAAACCCATCTTGAGTGTTTGCTGCTAAAAAGCTCATTTTTTAGTTTCATCTGACCATAGAAGCCAGTCCCATTTGAAGTTCCAGTTGTGTCTGATAACTGAATATGCTGGAGATTGTTTTTGGATGAGCTAGGATAATTTTTCTTGAAACCCTCCCACCTCCCATGTGGTGATGTAGGGGCTGATTGATAATTTTTTTTAAGGTTTTCTGACCCCAACATTTTCTGCAATTCTCCAGCTGTGGTCCTTGGAGAGTCTTTAGCCACTCAAACTCTCCTCCTCACCGTGCATTAGGACGATATAGACACACGTCCTCTTCCAGGCAGTTTTGTAACATTTTATGTTAATTGGAAATTCTTAATTATTGCCCTGATGGTGGAAATGGGAATTTTCACTGCTCTAGCTCTTTTCTTAAAGCCACTTCACTAATTTGTGAAGCTCAGTTATCTTTTGCTGCACATCAGAAATATATTCTTTGGTTTTTCTCATTGTGATGGATGATTAAGGGAATTTGGGCTTTGTTTTCCCTCCTATTTATATTTCGGTGAAACAGGAAGCCATGGCTGGATAATTTCAAGTTCATAATCGCCCTGGAATGCTCAGAATTGTGAATATGAATGGGAATATACTTCAGAGATATTTTACTCATAAGAATTTCCAGGGTGCCAATAATTGTGTCCAACGTGTATTACAGAAAAACATTTATTTCATTATGATATTTCCCCCCATTTTAAATTCTTATTATCCAATGAAAGGTTAGATTTTTGTGAATTTTTTAAATAAAAGATCAAAAGGATTAACAATGCAGATTAATTTTCACAGACTTCTTTGATCATATTTACCGAGGATGCCGATATTTTTTGCCATGACTGTATAACCATCACATGCTCAATTTATACTGATGTTTACTATTCAGAATCTATTTCATTTAATTATTCTATTCCTTTTTTTTTTTTTTAAATTAAGTTCACAAATAAACCACTGCTGTTAAGTACTCACAGGTTCAGATGAATGGCTGATGCCATTATTCGTTGGTGGATGCAAAGGTGCTTTTGTGGTTTTCTTGCTTTCAGTGAAAAAGTCAGGTTAGTCAAGATCAGTTCAGAAATAAAAGCAGCTAAATTTGGTAAAATTTCTTAAAGAAGCTCATCCAAGCTACTTATAAATGGATGACCTGGCAGGTAAATAAAACATGACCTTAATTTAATGAAGGTTATTTATCGTTACCTTGGTGCATGTCCCAAAGCTTTAGTTTTTGTTCTATCAGACGAACGAAGCTTATTCTGACTGTTCTGCACAGTACTCTCCTGTAAGACCGTTCCCATCACTGGCATTTCTCAAAGCAGCCTGGATCTTCTAGAACGGATGGATTCTCTTATATTAGGGAGTCTTTTGATCTGAAGGCATATCCATTTTTTCTGATCATGTGAGGTTTACTCCCACGATCAATCGACTGTCTCGCGCACTGCTCCCTTTAATCCTCGGTGCATCAGTACTGTTCTGTCCTAAATAATTCAGCGACGACCGGATCGGCCTGTCTGTAATGAGATGCATCGGTCAAATTAGTCGGTCTGTTCGATTCCGTCTCATGCACTACACTAATCGATATGTGGTTAATTGTCTGAAGCTTGTAAATGAGGATATTTACGCAGGCGTGTATTCCAGCTGTGTGGATGCTGAAGGGCGCATTGTTGTGTGGGAAATGTAGTCAACAGTGTCATAGGCTCACAATGTATCCTACACGATACTGTAAATATGTCTGAGACCCCATGTGCACTGTAAGCGCGCGACGCGACAAAAATACAGCCAGAAGCGCGCTATTTAAGACAATTTCGTTGCGTTCTAGCTTGTCGCGGCGTTTATTCGCATCGAGCGAATGCATTGCATTGCATATGCATTGTTTACAGACAGGACGTGAGAATGTCTTATCTTATGTACGGTGGTCTAATAATAATCGTCGGTGAGATAGTTTAGACTACACCTCCCGTGGGATCAGTAGTTAAATGTCATAGGTGCACGATCTCCGCGTATTTTATTACAACCACACTGGGTGAAGAGGTCTTCTCCACTTTAAAATGAGTTACGTTTTCCTATATTAGTTTTAACTGCACATAACAAGGGCGTTCTTCGTAATTCGTAAAGTTGTGTCCTCACATCTTATATTTCGTCACACCTTTCAGTAAGGTAAGAATGTTGCCAGATGTAGAGATGTAAAACTGGACAGTATTTCTCGATTTTTGTGTTAAGATACTGCCAATAAAATGCTTTCTATGTATTTAGCTATCAAAAATGTTATAGGATTTGTTTCCTTGTGCTATTTATGTATTTTAAGCAGTAGGATATAGTGTAGAAACAATGGAAAATAATGAAGAAATTAATTGGCTAGTGAACACGAATATTTTAAAATGTTTTAAAATCGTTTCGTTAACATAGCAAATAATTTCACAAATAAAGAAGTTTGTTAAAAACAGTTCTAAATTTAGTGACACTTTATGGTTGTCAAACAGTGGTCCATAATTTGTGAAATGTCTCTGGCAAAAGAGCAAAAAGATGCTACTTGGCAAATACACTCGCATATTTTCAAGTGTGACTTGAGTGAAATTACATTATTTTTTGTGTTGGCAAGTTTTTCTCCTTTTGCTAATAGAAAGCGCAGAGAGAATGGAATCCCATCTGCATGGATCAGGACCTGCTTTGCAGTTCAGAAGTGGTTTTAGTGAAGTATCTAGACCCGTCAAGACCTTTCATCTTCGAGACATCTACAGCCCCAAACTTCCCCCACAAAGGACCCCTGTAGCAATACGGCCACCCAGCCCAAAACCAGGTCCTCCCCAGGAGCCCGTCGTCCGGCGTAGGCAGTCGTGCGAGCCAGAGCCAAAACCCATCATGAGGAGACGGGCCAAATCCCTCTCGTCCTCCAGAGAAGAGCACACCTACAGGAACGTGCAGGTCCGCTTCGTAGATTCCTTAGGATTGGAACTGGAAGATGTGAAGTTCTTCAAGGCCAGCGAGGACCCAATGGTGCCGGTCCACGTCATCACAAGACTGCTGGCAAGCTCTGAGCTGGCCTCCAGGAAAAAGCTGGAGCTCTCCCTACCCTACTTCCAGCCATCCTTATATCCAGCGTCCACAGAGATGGGCCAGATCCGGAGTCAGACATGTTTCGTTTTCACCTGCCTGTACCGCCGTTTATCCTGCAACCAGGTGGCATGCTACAGTTTGCCATCTGCTACCGGGTCAGAGGATTTGAGTACTGGGACAACAATGGTGGATGTAATTATAAACTGACCTGCCAGACGTACAAATTGACGGTCCCCAGAGAGTGTGAAGATAGCCTGGTGCATTTCATTTGACTCTCCACTAGCCATGTACAGTGCTGTGAAAAAGTGTTTGCCCCCATCCTGATTTCATCTGTTCTTGTGTGTATCTCATACTAAACCTAAGTAAGGCAACCTGAGTAAATACAGCTTTTATTGATTTATTTTTAATGACGCTATCCAACAACTATCACCCATGTGAAAAATAAATTGCCCCCTTAAACCTAAAATCTGGTTGTGCCAACATTAACTGCATCCAAAGGCTTCAGATTACTGGAGATCCGTCTTTCACAGCGCTGTGGTGGGATTTTGGCCCCATTGGAGGGTTTTTAAGCATGAACTGCCTGTTTAAGGTCCTGCCACAGCATCTGAATTGGGTTCAAGTCAGGACTTTAATTTAGCTTTTCTGAGCCCCAAGTTTTCACAGCACAGTATAAAGAGCCTTTATAATCATGTGTTTATCCCAAGCATAGAGCACAAGTATTTTAATATGTCACACTAATGGAATTTATCATAAAAAATGGCTCTAATTTCAGGACCGGCTACCACCCAAGAGTAATTAGAATGCAATACTTGATCAGTTCAGTATTATTATTGCTGTAGGAGACTTTCATCTTTAAGTGTCTGTGCAAAAATAGAACAGACTGTGCACAATTCCTTTAGAACTCCAAGCTGTGAGGATATTGCACGTTATAGTGCTATTTTAATCATTCACGGTGTCATGCCTACAGCTATGCAGTGCAGTCTCAACATCTCTATCAGAGTAGGTCTTGTGCATAAAAGTCTTTCTCTAAATGTGTGATGGATTTTCTTGCATCAGTTCTATGTTTAGAATAATTCACTGAGGTTTTGCACATTTTTCCAGCTGTGCCTTGTTAACATCTTATCCAGGAGTGCCATGTGGAATTAGACTATTTAAAAAAATCATTAGTTCTCTAATGTACAAGCAGATTTTACAACTTGCTAGCATTTATCCTAATCATTTCTTTTCAATTCAATTTTTATTGTTACTCAATAAATGAAGCAAAACAAGGTTATTTATGCTCTTGATGTTTGCTTATTCACAGGAGAATAAATATGAGTCATACTTTTCTTATTCCCTTGCATTAGCACTCTTCTTGACCTTTCACCGTCAGAGATTTCTCCAGGCCGACCTCCTGCTAATGGCATCTGAGGAAGGCAAGCAATGTGCTTCTGACTCAGTCCAGCTGTAAGGGCACACGACAGAAATTTGAGGTCAGGTCTAAAAATATCATCATCTTTAAACCAAAAACAAACCTACTATAAGCACGCCTTCACCTTTGACACAGCCTGACAGTTGCAGTGCATTTCTGAAACGATTCAGCCTGGTTGCCTTTACTATGCTGGGTTAAATATTGGACAGAACACAGTTGCTGTAACTACACAAAAGTATGCAGAGCATTAGCCTACCATCATTACTAGAGTTACTGTCCTCTTTTTTAATAACATGTTTGTGAAATTTCTAATTTGTTAGGACTACTCTACATCTTTATTTCTTTCTCTCTTTGTATGACAATAGATAATTGTGAACTGGGTTGTTGATAGTAACAGAAAGCATCTGCGATTTTAAATAATACTGTGATCAAACACTAGATGGTGCTGTGAATCTTGAGGTGGAAATTTGTGACTTCAATTCTTCCACAGTTGATTAGGGAAAAAAGGACGATCAAAACAGACTGATCTGAAAAACTCACTGTATATACATACTTAGAAAATTGGGCCTTGGCCCTAAATTAAGTAGCCTATCATGAAACTGTTTGTACCTCTTTTCTTGCTCAGATTAATTGGCTTACGTTTTTTCCAAACATCGATGTTGCACAATGTGTTGTACATTCATAGTTCACTGCATACTATAGGCAGTTTCTTTTAAAATAACTGTATCTATATGACAAAGTGTGGGCATATTTGGCAGCTAATGTGTGTGGGATAAACTAATCTTGGTTTGTTCCTTGTTGCACATGTTCTGACAAGGATTTCTTACAAGACGAGAAAGAAAAGCCCTCAGTTTAGTGTTTTCCTTGTGTCATGTTGTTTCATACAGAAATGAATCAAGACATTATTACACATGACGGATTTTCTAATATTTACCTCTAGATAAAAATGAAGGACCTGGAGTTTGCGTACAAAGAAATATAATAACTAGACCATAGCAGCTCTGTTTGTGTTTCACTGGCCTCACAGAGAAATATTAACCGGGTGTTTTAGTGGCTCGGGCATTCATTTCTTCCGATGAAAGGAGACTGACCCAGTTAAGGAGCTAATCTCTTATGCATGAGCTTTAAATGCCTTCATTAATATTAATCATTAGGGCTGTCGTGTAAATAACTAGATTGTAAGTGCAATAGCCATATAAAAGAGGAGATCAGATGCAGATCTTGAGAGCAATTTTAAACTGGATAACAGTTTGTGGTTTTGTCATTAACTTAAAGACTTGGTCAGGTTGTGGCAAGCCCTCGATCATTACATCCCCAAGCTCTTGGTGTTTTCACAAATCTCAGTCACTCCTCGCACCATTCCTGCTGTGAATAATGTAATCAACATGCTGGATGTACACTGTTCTGCTGCCAGGCCTGTGGAGCTGATGCAAATACAACTCCACTGAGAATAGAGAAAATACACATCTGATGCTCGCACATAAGCAGTGCTGATCTTACATAAGCAGTGCTGGTCTCTTATACAAATCTTATAACACCAGTGCAGAATCTGTGCATGACAAGACAGACGCGTGGTTGATTTTTACTGCAGAGGCCTGACTTAAACCTGTGTAGTACACAATAGTAATAATGTGATGTATGTGCATGAATTTCAAGATGTTTTTATATTAAATATACAGAATGAGTCATTTTTGGGAGTGGCAAGTCTTAAGGTCCTGAAATTGCCACTGTGTTAAATTACACATTTCACATTGCAAAGGAAAATTGCACTAAACAGTGTTTGCGTGTCTAAGTGTGCCGTTGGCACTAATCTGCCTTCACCACAGGGAGCAATGAATGCCATGCTGGAAATGTTACAATGCACTTCATGTTATTTTAAAGCAGTCATGTTCTCCTTGTGAGATGTCTGGAACATCATACTTAGAAGCTCAGTTAGAAGGAGAAAACCCCCTTAAAAGTGAATTATTTTCTATTAGTCATTAAAGGTGTTTTGGAAAATCATGCACAAAATGTTCCTATTATCTGACATTATCAGTGAATGAGGTGTCTTGAGAAACACGCCCGTCTCTGTTCCAGCCCCAACAAAATAGAAGGGAAAAAAATGTTTAAAGGAGCTGCCTTTCTCATCTTTTTTTTTTTTTTTTTAAGAGAGAGAGATTTTATAAAATGAGCCAATCAGAAACACTCTTTGCGAGCTGGTCTGATTTTATCAGTTTTGTGGGACACAGGATTTTGTCTGTGTAATATGTGACCCTGGACCACAAAACCAGTCTTAAGTGTCAATTTTTCAAAACTGAGATTTCTACATCATCTGAAAGCTGAATAAATAAGCTTTCCACTGATGTATGGTTTGTTAGGATCGGACAATATTTGGCCGAGATACAACTATTTGAAAATCTGGAATCTGAGGGTGCAAAAAAATCTAAATATTGAGAAAATCTCCTTTAAAGTTGTCCAAATGAAGTTCTTAGCAATGCATATTACTAATCAAAAATGAAGTTTTGATATATTTACACTAAGAAAATTACAAAATATTTTCATGGAACATGATCTTTACTTAATATCCTAATGATTTTTGGCATAAAATAAAAATTGATCATTTTGACCCATACAATGTATTGTTGGCTATTGCTACAAATATACCCCAGCGACTTAAAGTTTTGTGGTCCAGGGTCACATATATTAAACATATTTTGAATATATAGCTTTTATTGACTACAGCTCCACAAGAACTTTTTTTTTTATATATTCACAGGTATGAGCTCTATAGAAATAGCCAATATTATCTATTAAAATTCCTCAGGAGAATAAAATTAGACATTAGATTTAAACTTAAATTAGAGTGAAACTTGTAAATTGTTGTTGACTTATAAAAAGAATATATAACCTAGTATAATCAAATGAATGTGGACTACAAAGGTGCTTTGGCATTGGAAGAAACTGATGAGAAATGTTTGATTTCATTTTAAACGGATAGTTCATCCAAAAATGATCAATATATCATCATTTACTCATTCTTTAGTTGTTCTTTAATCTGTTGAACACAAAAGAAGATATTCTGAAGAATGATGGTAATCAGTAGCCATATATGAAAAAAAAATACTACAGAAGTCAAAGTTGCTCCCATCATTCTCGTTCTCCTTTCCCAAGCTCTACTCAAATGGGGACTGAACCCATGACTAGTTATTTCTAGTGCCATGCTCTGCTTTTTGAGCTACAAAAATGTTTTTGCGATTTGATTTTCTTATTGGTTCGTATAGACTTTATGTGTGGGAGAACACAGCAGCAGGAGTTTGTTAAAAAGGAAAAATGAAACGTATATCTAGTTTTCACCATTGCTGTAGTTTCTCATCAGATGTAAATATTTTCTAAATTCATTTATTAATTTATTTCAGACTCTTGTTTGCGATCTTCATGTCTTCTTTTACATTAAGCTCAAAGGGAAACTGTGGCGTGTTGTAAGGTGATTAGTGCGCTCTCTCCATCAACCGACACCACTGACCTGCTTTCTGCTGGCCCGCTTACAGCAGCTACTCTGTCATGACAGAAAAGCTGCGACTTCTTAAAATATAAGCTTACATTCACTCGGCCAAACATTTAATCCCTGTTTATTCAGAAAGGAGAAATGAATGTAAAACTAAAGCCAGATCTTCCCTCCTCATAGCTCTGTGATGTGTGATGTACGTGTGTGTGTGTGTGTGTGTGTGTGTGTGTGTGAATGGAAATAATGACTTGTCATGTTTTGTTCAAGGACAGTGAGACCTCCTGAACGCTTATGTAAGACTACTCTATCTAAAAGACATGAAAGAAACTGAATCTGGCGTACATAAATCAAGAGATCGATTAGACAAACGAGCACAAGAGATGAGGATTGTCAGTAAATTTGGTCCATGAGAGTTGAAGGAGAAATGTAGTATGTGAACCCAAATATGAGCATGTTTCGGCTCAATCGATTCCTCATCCATCCATCCATCCATTCACTCAGAAAAGAAGACAGACATTGTTGTTTGTTAAAAATCCAAAGCTTGTACTGTACAGACAATAAATAGTCCTCGCAAAGGTAAGACATGATCTCCGTTCCTCATACTAACATCTATACAGCTGATATGAAACTCAAGTTTTAGTAGGAGCCCAGAAACGCTTGGGGTGTCACTAGAGCACCAACACCGGTGTGGGAAAAAGCTTCGAAAAAGTCACATGCTTGACCCCCATTCCCCCCACCCGCCCCCATTGGCATCAAAAGGCGACCGTTTAAAACGGTCCATTACAAAAAAGCGAAAAATTCAAATGTCTTTCTTTTTTTTTTTCAAACAGTCTTCCACCGTCCCACCAGAGTCCCCTGAAAAAGAATAAAGGTTCAGCAATCTACAGACTTGCAGCTGGACTGAGTGGAGTTTGGAGGGGTTTGGCTTCTTCAGGCCGAAGCTCCAGAGACATAGCCTCCAAGGTTCACTAGCGCCCAAATATCAGGCCCTCCATGGAGCAGCCATGGACAGCCTCCTGAGGTCTTGGACTTCACAGAGATACCGTTAGCATATTCTTCACGGAAGAAACCTTGCTATGGTCGATGGAACCTGCAACGCAAAGGGAGAAGACACCTGTAAGCCGAGTATCATCCATCAAATGTGTATTAATAGAAGAGCTGTGTGTGTGTGTGTGTGTGTGCTCCAGACAGAGCTCTGCTCAGCAGGACCATCTAGCACAAGCCGAACAGGACTGGGACCTTGTTCAGCTATTTGTGTCCACAGAAATGAGGTCTAACGTAAGACAAACGTAAGCTAAATGTGAGCAAGCATTTGTTATACATGTCGGCGAGCGCTTATTCTGCAAATTCTGCACTTTCAGGACAGTGCAGATACGGCTATATTTAGAACAGCCTCTCGTGTTGATCTACTGTATGTGTCCTGAACCTTCAGCCGTTACGCAAGCGACCATGTGAGAAGTGATCTATCGTAGATGCAATGACTTTTTTGTGTCGAAAGGTTTACGCAAACGTGGAACAATATATAGAAATAGGCCATGTATATATACACAAGGAAGAAATGGAAACACACACTGACCTTGTCAGGTGCTTGCTTGACGCATGAACCTCCATTTCGTTGCTCTTGAACTCGTTCAGCTCTTTGCGTATCGCCGCCTGCAAGTCAAAAACAACAACAATGAGCTCCTGGTAAACAGTCAGTGGACAACAGACACGCTCTTGCTGCAGGTCACTGGAAAGAAGATCGCCTGCTTTCTTCCTGATGTTTTATAGATGATCTGTTCTGGTTTTGTTGACTTGTTGACAAACTGGTTATACAAATATTTTTTTTAAATTTCTTTCTCATTTTATTAATGCATTTTATATAACAGAATCACATCATGATATTTTAGGTGAATCAAACATAGAATTTGATCTTTTTTAATATCAAATGTGTCTCTATTATCTCAAGGTATCAGTGTGTGGAGGCCTGTAGGGGGCGCGTGTGAGTTTCTAATGCACACCTTATCTGAAGCAGATAGCCTCGTCCAGGGCTTGTCTGCTCTCCTGTCGTAATCCTGAGCTTTGGCCACTTCCACATAGTCACTGAAACGGATCAGAATCTTTCTGTCCCGCAGCTCGTCAACGGTGGGCCGCTGATTCAGCTGGAAAGACAAGAAAAAGAGAGGTTTAGTTGAACAGCTGCATCAAGGAGAAAATCAGATTGTTCCTACTTAAATTCTGTAAAGGATGAGATGAGTTTCAAGTAATTGTAATGCTCATAAAATATGGGTTATTTCAACCCAACTTTGGGTCAAATATGGACTAACCCAGCTTTTAGCCCAAAAGTTGGGTTAGTCCATATTTGACCCAAAGTAGGGTTGAAACAACCCAGCATTTTTAAGACTGTATAGTTAGGCTCAAGATAACTGCTTATTCTGATTCAGGTCATCTTGTTATCATTTATAAATACATTTATTTCTTGACCATTGCTGTCTGTTATTTCTGTTGCTGCAGTAAACCACTGAAGGTTGTGTGTTACAATGATTTGACCACATTTAGGGAGATTTATGTCAAGAACACTCTTTCGACTTGCTGCTTCAGTATTACATGAATCAATGCTTTGCCATTAACAGTGGAGATTGTTCTCTTAGAATTATTATCGGTTGTTTATATGATGACAGGGAGTTTATAGGCTTTTGACTGACTGTGAATGACTGGTATTACAGCAGTAACAATGTCTTTCCTCAGGCTAAGCAGACACATGACAACAAATATGTGTATGCGACTCGATTTTGTCAGGACTCACATACCTTTCTGTTTAGCCTTTGCTTGATTTCCCTTCTCTCCTCTTGCTCTGTCTGGTCATTTCTCTCTGTAAATCCACCCAAAAAAAATCACAGATGAGAAAAAGCACGCACACGGTCCGCAGAGGTACAGATTAACTTTGAGGTTTTTCATCCAGCACACGACACGGAGATCACGCTTACACTCCACAGCACTTACACTCATGCACTTCTGCTGGAATATCTACACTGTAAAAAAAAAAAAAAAAGTTGAGCCAACTTAAAATTTTAAGGCAACCAGCTTCAGCAGATTTCTGAGTTCTCTCAACTTATTTTTGTAGGAGATTCTCAACTTTTTGTTGTATGAACTTAAAACAACAAGTTGAGGAAACTCAATAATCTGCTGAAGCTGGTTGCCTTAAAATTATAATCTGCTGAAGCTGGTTGCCTTAAAATTTTAAATTGGCTCAACTTTTTTTTTTTTTTTTTTTACAGTGTAGCAAGTCAGTTTACCTCTTAATCCAAATGTCAATTTATTCAATATGTATACTGCATTGTAATATTCTTACGATGTTTTAATAAAATCTCTCATGGCTGGGTTCCATGTCTAGTTGGTGTTAAAATCAGATCTCTTGAACATCTGTGTCCGCAGCTGTCCTGAAGACCCTCGTGCCCCTGCCCTTATCTCCAGAGCGCCGGATTACTGCATTTCTTTAATAGGCTTTATCCTTTCACAGCACAGGATAACATTGTTCTCTTAAATTTCCCTCTGTCAAATACGTGGATTATCTGAATCTGTGCTGCGAAGGACTTAGCGTGGGAAAATACGGGACGCACGTGTCTATCTAGTATGATTAAACTACGATAAACGCATTTAATATTCCGTCACTCCAGGACTCTCTCCTTGTTGCTCATCATTGCTTGTCTCAAAGCCCAGTTCTTGGAGAGTGAGTGAATGAGTGTCTGGAGCATGTGCACGCAGACAGGCAGGAGAGATCAGCAGAAGTCAGCAGACAGCTGCTCAGAGTCAGAAGACACAGGTGCCGCGGCCCAAGATAGAGGCCTCGCCTAAATCAACAAGCCCCATCACAAGTGTGCTGAGGACACATGCTAGAAACACACTATCCTTACAACTAAAATTCTACACTAATGAAGACAAGCCTGAACACAAAAACCTTTTTCTTGTAAAATTCACTAATTATTTAAATCATGTGAAAATCATCTACAAAGAATTACAGAGCAATTAAACTGAACAGTGAAATTGCTCTGTTTCACTCAGACTGTGATCGTGTGCAGACCTGTGTAATCTCTGCCCCTCCGTCTCGCCCTCTCAATCTGTAATCACTGATATTATTGTGTCCAGCTCCAGACGGATTGCGTCTATAATCTCGCTATTCCAAATACATTCACGCCTCCCTCAGATTTATCCTGTTTTTGTGTGTGTGTGTGGATTGTTTTTGTCCTGAATTCAATTATTTATCAAATTTAAAATGACTTTTTTTAAAAATATAGAGACCTGCTACAGAAGAAATATGGAATATAACTTTTACCATAGAAATCCTCTTCAAAATATTTAGAGTTTTCACTCAAACAACTACAAAGAAACACCAAGTCACGTTAAATTAAACCTGATATTTTACGTTGAAAAATTTAAATAGTATCTTCTTGTAAAACATACTCCAATGACCTTTGCTTACTTCAAAAATAATAATAATAAAAAAATGTTGTATTGGGTATAGTATATATATAATATAGTGTCAAACTAAAAACAAAAGGTGACCAGTCACAGCATAAAATTGAAGTGGACACGGTTGTGACCTTCTATTTGAGCTAACTCTTATATATTACGTTTGTGGTGTATCCTAATCAGGTCAAGATGATTTAGTCACAGTTTTGTGAATAAAACACTTTATTTAAAAAAAAAAACACTTTATATACTTCATTTGAAAAACACAGTAGTATATCTGAATTTTAAGCAAAATGGTGATGCTATTTGTAAACAGGCAGGTAATAAACATGATTTCCAGAGGAAGAAAAAAGTCCTTTATCTGTGATCTGACAGGTGTTATACTCACGTTTGAGGATGTTCCGGCTCTCCAGCTCCTCCACTGCTGGTCTCTGACTCAGTCTCCTGCGGAAAAACACCAAAATCACGTTCTGGACCATCTTTATGCAATCTCCAAAGTGTCTGTGACAGTCTCTGCTCAGCAGCGGGGATCCCGCGATCCGCGCATCTTACAGGGAAACCCTGCGTCCCATCTCGCGTCTAAACATCGCCGAGGATCAGCACGACTAAAGCACTTCCACATCACCAGGTTAATTATTATCTGTGCTTGAGATTCCCTGATTTCACGGAACGAAGCGAACGGCACTTGTTCATGAGAGCGCGGTTATTACGCGAAAGCCTCATCGACGAAGAAATGCGCGTCGGTTTAGTATCAAAAAGCAATAGAAAAGAGTGAAAAAGATGAAGTGGAGACGGAGATGAGCATCTGGTCCTGAGTTCTCTGAAGTCTCAGAGTGCTGTGTGTGATACTGGAGATCCTTTACGCATCATTTATAAAGGGGGCGGCGCGTGCGGCAGAGATTCCCACGCACACTCAGTAATGTGCTGCAGTCAGGGAAAATACAACCTCCATCCACACCTCTGATGGAACATGCTTTAATATCGAAACAATATTAAAGTTGATCGCAACAGAGTGGGCCCATATAAAAGATTAGAACACCTCATCTGCTAAAGGACATTGTTCGAAGGGAAAAGCTTTGGCGTTGACGCACCGCTTTAATTCACTCTCTCTCAGTGTTCTGTGTTTCTAAAGAGACGTGTTGGGCGGGGCTTTCATATGCATATGAAGAAATATATGCATGTAAAATGATCTAATCGTTCAACTTATTTAAACAATAATATGCTTTCATGATATTTAAAGTCACGTAATGCAAAACGCTTTTCACAACGCTTGAATCCTACTATAAATCGCTAAACATCATAGTGTGTATTTTATGTCAGGTACAGCAGCAAATACACCACAATTCCCTAAACTTTTTCTTTTCTTTTCTTGGTGATTTTGACATTTACAAAATGAATAGGCTAAATTCACTTTAAAAATCTGCAGATAGGCTGAATATAGAATTGCATCCCAACTGCATCAGTGACAAAAACACACATGCACATCCGTATGGAAAGGATGTGCTCACACACTTTGAAAATCAAGTGATGAGTCGAGTGATGACATGACAAAAAAACAGATTTGACACATTTGTTCAATGTAACAAGACTGATCTTGTTTGGTCTAATTGTGCTTTAAGATAATGTATAGACCTCACACTGAAATATATGATCTGCTCATTTATTGTAGACCACCTTGCAAACCCCCAGGACTCTGGGGCCCTAGGTGACACTTATATCGTCTATATGATGGGTAGCTTCATATCACTTGCTCACTGACAGATGCACACAACAGCTTAAGTCTTCAGTGTGATGAAATGTTGTGTTCACCAACTTTAATTGTTGCGGCACAACAGAACATGACGCCATGAATCATACCAACAGCAGGCTTAAGGCTGACTTGTACACACACTGCTGTTAAAAAACACAGTTCCAAACAAGAGAAGGATATTTTTAAATCTCGCCTGATTGGCCCAGATCCTGGAAATATTAGCTGTGGGGAGATTAAGCCGAGCCATCCGGAGCAGAAGCTCAGCTGTGACGCCGCATTCACTGAAGCCTTTAAATGCACTCAGTGTGGGAAAAACGGAAACAATACTAAATAAACGAATAAGGTTGAATTTCATAGGTTTTTCGGTTCCATTAGTTAACTGCATTAGTTAACATGAACTATAAGATTCCATTTGTTAACTATATTTAATGAATTAACGTGAACTATACGTTTGTTACAGGATTTACTGATCTTTATTAACGTTAGTTAATGAAAGTACAACTGTTCATTGTTAGTCCATGTTAACTAAGGTCCATTAAATGACATTAATAGATACAACTTTTGAAGTTACTGATGTATTAGTAAATGTTGGGATAAATATTAACTAAGATTAATAAATGCTTTAGAATCATTTTTTCATTGTTAGTTTATGTAGTTATCTAATGCTAACAATTGGAACCTACACTGTAAAAAAAAAAAGAAAAAAGTTGAGCCAACTTAAAATTTTAAGGCAACCAGCTTCAGCAGATTTTTTAGTTCTCTCAACTTATTTTTGTAGGAGATTCTCAACTTTTTGTTGCACAAACTTAAAACAACAAGTTGAGAAAACTCAAAAATCTGCTGAAGCTGGTTGCCTTAAAATTTTAAGTTGGCTCAACTTTTTTCTTTTTTTTTTACTGTGTAATTGTAAAGTTTTAGTGAACATTTATTAAACTTAGTTAATATTCATTACATTATAAAAATTAAAAATTATTTCTGTTAATATTATTTAATGGACCCGAGCTAACTAACAATGAACAGATCTATTTTTATTAACTAATACTAACAAATCTTAATAAATAGTGTTAAGTAATGGAATTTACTGCAAAGTGTTACTGGTTTTCCTAAATATTTCAGAGGTTAGTTTGCTCCTGTTAGATATATAAAAAAAAAAACTTGAATACAGACTATAAAAAGGCTATGATTTTTTTTCCCAACATGTAAAACCTGAAATACATCTAAAAAAAAAAAAAATGCCACTAAAATCCAGCATTTAGCAGAGAGTGCTTATGGAGACATGGCTATTCAGAGAAATGTTTTTTATCAGCACAATATAACATCTCAAAGGTGTTTAGTTCTTTATAGTTCAGAACACCCTGCTACCCTGCGGTCTTGCTCCTTCCTGACGATAACTTCCTCCACTTATGAAGCATGAGGATGTGCTATATATTAAGTGAGCCGCCGCTGTGTCAGAGCGATGAGCCGGTTACAGGAGCAGGCCCTGATGGGAGTGTCAGTGAGTGGTTGTGAGTCAGTCTGGATTTCACGGCCTGCCATTGTCCAGTGAGCTGTGCCTTAATGCCCGACCCTCGTTCCGGTCGACCCAGCAGAGCGGCCGGCGATATGAAGGAAGCTTCAGACAGTCACTGACTGCATGGGTGGCCATTGTGGCTTTGACTGACAGCCAAGTGTGTCTAAGACACCCTGAGGGACAAGGATGCCAAGCATCATTACAAAAGTTACATCCATGCTTAGGAATAGTTTGAGCATTTATGTAACTTCCAGGGTGATTTTTCGGGGGTCATTTGGATTCCTGAGTGCGTACTAAAAATGAGATGTACAAGAGAGATGAAGGAACTGAAACCTTGATTCTATGTTTCTCTGACACATGTAATATTACAGAGTGCCATTTGCAGTACATAAAAAAAAAAATACATTTTTGAATTAGACACATGCTTTATTAGCATTTCTGATTTTTAGCCAAAATGATGTCTGAGTTGGTAAGTTTGATTAATTTCTGTGAATCATTTCACTTTCCGTTTCAATTAATCTATTAAACAATCAGATCCACATACTCGAATTAGTCTCCAATGCATGTTTAATTTTTTTAAATATATGCCATTCAAAAGTTTGGGATCAGTACGATTGTGAGAATATGCTTAGATTTACCATTTGATCAGAAACACAATTTATATTGCAATATACATATACATAATATACAATATACAGCATCATTACTCCAGTCTTAGTGTCACTTGATCCTTCAGAAATCACTCTAATATGCTGATTTGCTACTCAAGAAACATTTCTGATTATGATCAATGTTCAAAACATTTGTGCTGTTGTGGAAAATGTCTTTTTTTCCCCTTTTTTTTTTTTCTTGAAGAACAGCATTAATTGTGTAACTCCATCTAAGTGTAACCAGTGTAGAGCCTTTTACTATTTCACATTTTAGTCTACATATCAACGCTAGCTGTTTGAAATGATCCTCTCAAATTCATATCAAGATATATGACAAACGGAAAGGTAGCCAAATGTTGAGCCATATTCAAAATGCCGTACCTGCTGTACTATTTAGTAAATATATAAATAAAGGCTTAGACATGAAAGCAATTTTATTCATGGCTCGCTTTTAATATTTCATCAAATCTCTTGGCTGACCCCAGGTCTGCTCTTTAGAAGAGAGCAACATGTGAGACAAAGAGCTGGTGGCCTCAGTCTGTCCCTGCATAACCCACTACAGGAACAACGTGAGGTCTGATCTTCAAACGCCTCCACATCTATAGTCACTCTTAAGTGTGATATGGTCTGAGCTGGTGCCCGCTGTGCTTCTCCTCTGATGTACTTCAGAAACGCATGACAGCTGTGTGGCAACAAATGCGACTGATTTATTACAAGAAAATGGATTTACTGGCCCGCTTTTAAGAAAGGACGCTTGGCTTCCCTAAAATGCATTATAAATACTATGAGAAAGCATCTTTTCTTCATTCTTCAAGTTGGGTAAATTGGAGTCGAACAAGATACTAATTGCTTCATGCATTATTTTTGACCCATTCAGCTCTTTCCTTAAATAGATTGTATCCTCATGAGGACAGAACTAGGAATGAGCACAAATCGATTTGCTGTTGGGTTGAAACAATGTCTGCCACTGGAGGAACTGTCTATTTGTGGCCCACATAGCAACTCAGCCCTTTCCAGTGATTGATTTTCCAATACTGGGATTTTTTATTGGAACCGGTTCGGTGGATTGGTGCTATTTTGGAATAGTACTACACTACATCAGTTCAGCTGACGAAACATCACCCATGTCTTGTATGCTGTTTTGTAAATTGTCAAAATGTACCTTTTTTTTTACACTTCTGTTTATTCATACTCTTTGGAATAACATGCACAGCTCAATCGTTCACAGCAAGAACAGGAATATATTTTGGGAAACTAAAGAAGATCATTTTAATTTCCTTCTTGAAAGAATCAAACAGGACAAAAGATTTAGAAATCATGTGCCTTTGCATTGAAGGTCTGGAATACGTAACTCTGATGCAATGGAATGTGGGCAGCGTTTAATTGGTTGTGTATGGTATTGTGCCTCTGATGACTTAATTAGCAAGTGTATTCAAATGTAAATATAGCGCTCTCGCTGTGGGATGGCAGCATCTAATTCCAGGATCTGGGCTTTTTTGGAGTTGTAAAGGCGATGTCACATCCGGCGCTAGCGTCATGCGCGTCCCGTGTGATATCTAGTAGTTATGAAGTCACCATGGATCCCAAGCATTGGGCCGTTGCCTGGTTGCAAAGCTGAGCTTAATTTAGCAGAGAGAATACAGGCCAGGAACACACAGTCGATAATATTGCTGTAGTGCTGCATGGGTAACTGGTCCAAACTGGCCCAGTCAGGAGACAAGCTGAACGCCCATCACAACAGAGCACAACGAAAGCTCATGACTCTGCTTGACAGAATCACATTTGTTTTGTGGGGTGATGAAATGATTTAGAAAATGTCAAAAGTCCAATAAACATATATCTTTGAAAGGATACAAAAACAATCACAAATGTTTTTGTAGGGTTTTCTAAGGTAAGCATCAATACTTTTGCTTGTATTAGAAGTACAAAAAGTATGAAAGTCTAAGTAATTAACCTGTTTTTCAGATGTCAAATGTATTTGTATGTCGCTTTTCTCACTACGCATGGTTTTATAGAAGCTTTTTCAGAAAGCTGTAATGTTATATCTATAATGCTTTTGTGCTTTACCATAGAGCAGGTTTTTGTGCATAACAATGTCTTTGTGTATCATGATCATTAAAAGGTTTCAGGAAACATCAATGGAGATACGATCAGTTGTCTGAAGTGAAAACTAGCCATTTGCCAAATAGTCTGATTCTGATGTGAGTATAAAGGCATCATGAAATGGAGAATCAAAATGCATTATATGAGAGACTACTCTGCAATAAAAAAAAAAAACATACTGCATGTTTCAGAAATCAAAACTAACTCCCCTGTTTAATATATGAATTATTCGGTCACACTTTAGTTTGGGGACTAATTCACTCTATTAACTAAGTTTATTGACTTTTACCTCAATAAACTCCTAATCTGCTGCTTAGTAATAATTAGTAAGGTAGTTGTCAAATTCAGGTATGGTGTAGAATTAAGGGATGAAAATATGCTCATGCAGAATAAGGCATTAATATGTGCTTTGTAAGTATTAATAAACAGCCAATAAGCTAGTAATATGCATAATAAGCAACTAGTTATTAGTGAGAATTGGTCCCTCAATTAAAGTGTTACCAATTATTCTTTTCCACTCTTCTGAAACGCCAAGATTTGAAATCGGGAGAATCTTTCCATCATAATCAACACGTTTGTCCTCTCAACACGCTCCTTAACATGTGCCATCATCATATGTAATCAAGGAAGCGTGTTCTGAACAACTCACCTCTGATCATCAGTCACAAGAGCCATACTGCTGTTAGCTAAAGAAAGACTTTTCTAGGTTCAAAAGAACTAAACCTTGAGAAACATAATATAATAATCTGAAACGGCATTTGTGATGGCTGTGATATGTAAGGGCTCATGTACAGAGTGTTTTACTGCTGTTTCTGCATAAGTGAATCAAGCCAGTGACTAAACGATCAACTTCACACTGTTCCTGTTAGCAGCCTGAAAACCATCTGCTCTCTGCTCTCTATATATACAAAAAGCAATCAAAGATCATTCTCTTCCCAAGTAAAAAAGTAATACGCTTAAAATACATTTATTTCATACTAAATATAGTTCAAATCTAGTAACAAATTTACTGATATGTCGCTCGAGACTTACTGATATAAAAGTTATAATTAAACTTTATTTGGAGTCCTGCTTGTGCACAATGCACATTTCTTAATATTAAGTCTAAAATGTTGTTAATGTTTTAATGTCACTGTTGATGAGGATTGTATGATCTTTGAATAATATCGGTCTTTAAATGCAAGATATTTAAAGTGTACCTGAAGTATACTTGCAATAGTTCCACTTTTTTTTCACCTAGATATCACACTATAGAGATTGTGTCTGTTCCCCGAACTAAAAAATACAGAAAACGTCCAAACCAAATTAAGAGTAACAATTTAATTGATGTTCAACAAATAAAAATTGTATACAATACAGAGAAACAATTGATAAAACTTGGCTTACTGAATATCAGGTCCCTTTCTACAAAAGCACTTTTTGTAAATGATTTGATCAATGATCA
>JAFVLL020006135.1:0-18173 GCA_021397915.2 Tor tambroides | reverse complement strand
AAAAAAAAAAAAAAAAAAAAAAAAAAAAAAAAAAAAAAAAGTAAAATACAATTTCTGAGAAAAAAAATAAATAAAAAAAATTAGATAAGGCCATTGTAAGAAATGAAACGCGTTTTATGCATTCAAATAATTAGACATGCTAAAACACAGAATTTGGTCACAATAAAACAGTGGGAAAAAAAATAAAACATTTCATAGGGCCCTAAACAGCATTTTTGTTCAACTTAATAAATTAATGTTAAATTGTTTAAGTTTCATGATTTTAATTAATTAGACATGCTTTTTGATTAATATAATCTCATTTAATCATTAAAAAAAAAAAAAAAAGGAATTTGGGAAAAAATAAAACAGATTTCATAGGGCCTAGTCTCAGCCTCAGACGTCACGCCCACGGAACATTGGCTAAACGTCTGATGAATATGGCACACAAAAGTGGAAACACTTCAGGAATTTCGAAGTCGTCGTCAGATTGGTTGAATTATACATGATTTCCGGGAGACGTGTGTGTCGCGTTCTTTAACGTTCCGTCTGGAAACAAAGATGCCGTGAAGCCAAACCCCCTCGCTAAAGAAGAAAGCCGTTGTGTTTACAACTGTGACGACGAGCGCTTATCAGGATCAAATAAACGCTGGATTTTCAAAAGTATGTGAAATATTTAAAGTTCACGGCATAGAATCTTTAAAATGCGTCCAAGAGTTTTGCACACCGGTCTGTTATTGTGGCTTCATTTCCACGCCCCGAAACGTGACACTGAACAAAACAAACTGTGATTGGTTGTTTGACATGTCGGTCAAACGGCCTCATGGGCGGGCCTTGGCCAATGAAAACTACCATAGATTCCAGACCTTCAACCGTCAGTCTGAAGATCTGGCTACGCGAGACTACATGGGGCCCTACACTTGGGACACCACACGGAGCGTGAAAGCATGCAGACGATGTGTTGCTGGCCCTAGAAAATCTCTAACAGGGAGAAAAAAGGTTAGGACTGGATGGGGTGTTTAGATGAGTTCACTGGTCATGTGAGGGCTACTCAAAAATCAGCCAAGAGGGGTGTTTATGCACCATTTCACGCACAAACAACAGGCATAAAGGGATTTAAGCTGAGAATGTGAAGGGCCGCCAATACAATAAGCTGTCAAACTAAGAAACGAGATGACAGAGTGAGAAATAAAGGCTCTTTAATAGGCAAACAAGCACTTACTTGTCAAGATCTGCCATGTTGTTTCACCGTTTTGTTTCCTTGAGGGAAAAAACAAAGGAAAATGTTAATGCTGTCCATTATGTTCAACAGCCTCGAGCTAAATTCGGTCGCTGATGGCCTTGTCAGTCAGGTGACTGTATTAGGATGACTCAGGCAGCCAATATCCACAAGTTTAACTATTTAGATGCATAACAGAAGCATCCAGATGTCAAAATGTCTAACGGTGGTGCAAATGTATTGAAACGCCATCACGCTGCCATCCTCGTGATAGAAAACTTCAGTGGTAGAGATTCAACCCCTGGGGGTTTATGGGATAGATTAAACATGGAAACATCAAAGGTGTGAACCACTATCTTCAGCTCTGAATCTGACTGGATCCATTTGTCAGGGCCCGACCTGCATACGAGCCAACTCCAACGCATATTCGGATCAAACACGGGCTCAGACGCCCACATCCAGACCTCCAGCGGCAAGAGCGAGCAACTTCATTCATTCGCGAGCTGATTGCTACAGACAGAATGTTCTCAGCCTCCTCTGCTCTTCGCCTGTAGAAGATCAATAACATGAAGACCTGACACCGCCAGGCAGCATCCATTCTTGACAGATTTGAAGGTTAATCTCTTCCTCTTTCTGTCTGCGTCAAGATCAGACAGCTGAAACCTGTCAATACACACACATATAAGAGTTTCCCAAACCATAGCAGCAGCTGATCACCTTATTTCACAACAAGACGTCACAATACCGGGACAAAGTTCCTGGCACATTTCCTCCAGATTCTGATAACCATTCTTCAGCACTGAAAGCTGACGGCAAGCCTTTAAACCTTGCAAAAACTAGCCGACCCAGGAGCAAAGGTTCAACGCACTTGTTAAAACCTCTTTATGCTTCCCAAACCTTATGACCAACACATTTCTAAAACTCCGCCATGATTCACTCCAGTCAGTCGTGACTTTGGGTCTACAATTTAGATTAGATGTGCATGACTTTTCCCACACCTAAATCTCACAACTTTAAAAATTCACTGCTTTTTCAGTACCGTAAGAAGCCCATCTTGTCACTAATTCATGCACAAACTTAAAAAGAAAGCAGAAGCAAATAAAATGCATTCAACCAAACTAGAGATCAACAAAATCAGTTTGACTGATATTTTTCAGATATTTACATTTTTCTACGTAACCAGTCACTCTCAATTTCAGCTCTGGGGAAAATAATGCAATATCTCTGTGATAAAACAAGATTCAAGATTTAATTTGGTCACATACAGTGTTTTATTTATTTATATTTATAATATTATATATATATATATATATATATATATATATATATATATATATATATATATATATATATATATATATATAAAAAGATACATAACCAGTAGTGAAATGCAAATCAGGTCCACTCCATGGATTGTGCAAAATTTAGACAATAAAATTTACTAAATTACTATAAAATTAACTAAATTTACAAATAATAAAAAATTAGCAGCAACTAAACCAAACACAAAACAATGCCTTTCCAACACAGAAATGACTGGAAGGAAAAAAAAAAAAACCACCAAAAAAAAAATCTCCAAAAAATTACTAATAATATTTTTACAATTAATAATAAATACAATAATAATAATAATAATAATAATAATAATAATGTTATCAGATAAAACAATGTATTTAATTTACATTTACTTTGAAATATATATTTTGTTTATTATTTACGTAAATATTTCATACATAATTTTTTATTTTTTCTTAATTATACATTATCAAAAAAATATTATTAATTTTGACCAAACTCTAAAAGCAAAGTCTTATGAAAAAAACCCAAAAAAACCCCGCGTCAACAATAGTAACAAGACTCAAAAAAAAAAAATAAGCCACTCAGAAATATACAATAATATAAATATCAAATGAAATGTGGTAATACTGACTGTCTTCAATTACACAGCATTATTCTATTCAATAAGAGCCTCTGGCAACCCACCAGCAGCCACATTTCACACAGATGTGACGAATTAAACATCAAACTAACCAACTCTGTCCAGGCATTCCTGAAGATACTATCTAAAACAGCTGTTCAACTAACTGGGTTAATGATCTTGGACTTGATCCACGGGTCAGTGCAGTGGTCAATTCGCACCAGGCCACATCACCACGTGTTTCCTCCACAGATCCACCGGCTAAAGCTGCTAGCAGCACAGTATCCTTATAACCAACCCATCTCAACTAGAGAAGACTGATAACATTAACTTACCAAAGCGCTACAGACTGAAGCTAATCAGAAAAACGTCTGAATTTAAACTAGCATGTGTACAGACATCAGATCATTTCATCCTAATCATGCTCGAACATGTGCCTCACATCTCCACATCCAATTCTCATTAAAAATAGATTAATTAGTTAAATAAACTGGATATTTCCATTTTTCCGACAACGTGATCAGAGCACCCCCCTCCCCCCCCCCCCCCCGTACACCAAAAAAAAAAAAAAAAAAAAAAAAAAAAAAAAAAAAAAACTTAACGTTACCCGCCAGATCAGACCAACTATCATCATCATCCTCCCAACAAGAGAAAATACGCTCAAGATAACATTTCCAACTATTGTAACCAATCAAACAAACCTTTAAACATTAAAACCCCAGTTTGGTTTGTCCGTTTAACGGCTAAACCTGAATTTATTCGATATTTAAAAGACGAACAGCCATTTTCATCTCCATCATGGAGGAGTCTGTCTCAATGGCTGCTGACTGACGGACTGAGCGCTTAGCTCGCGAGCTAACGTAAACATCTCGATTCGTCTTAAATCTCGACTCAAGTACTGATTTATCTTCTAGAATGAACAAAAAGAGGTTTATAAACAGTCCCTCGGCGGTATGTGTTCTTACCGAGAGCCCGATGTGCAGAGGTCTGTCTGAGGCGGTGCTGCTGCGCAGTGAACAGCGCGAGACTCCCGCTCTGATGGCGCTAAAAGGGAAAGAGATCCCGCCGCGTGCGCTCATATACATCTGGCGTCACCACGTAACACAGGTCGCGCTTTTACTAATCCTACTACGGCGAAGGCGAAGCTCATGAATATTAATTACGTACAGCGCTGTTCGGCCTCTAGCGCTATTCTCATTGGTTGAATGGAAGACGTTGCCACGCAAGCGTCTTGCACGTTAGCTAATTAATATTCATGAGCGTAGCCTTGGCCATAGTAGGATATGGAAATATGCCACCAGGACAACGGCGAGCGCAAAGGGAGGGGCTGCCGGAAATGGTTTAGGGGGGAATGCCATTGTTCCAGAGCGGGATGGGGTGGAGGTTCCCGCCAAAGCGTTTACTACGAAATATATTAAAACTAAAAAAATCTATCTATCTATCTATCTATCTATCATCTGACAAAGTATACTTGGAAAGATTTTGTTGAAACTAATTCTGTGAAAATTTGATAACATTTCATCTTGGTAGGCAATGTGTAAAGCATTCCTGGGCACTATCAAATTTGTAAGATTATAAATAGAGTCATTGTTCTGTGTGCTTAGAAGAAACAAGACTGGAATGCCAGAAACCTAGAGCAAAAACTACTCAGTTTAGAAATTAAGGTTGTTTTGCACTAAATGGCACTGATTTCACTTAGAACAATTAAAATACATGGCAGAAAGTGCAGTATCAAACTGAATATTAATAAGCCTTGATCTTTTGAAATAACAGTTTATTATAAGGTTTTGGTAGAGTTTCTATAAAACCTAAAGACCTCTGACTTGACCTTGTTGAGCTGCAGCGCTTTCTATTGTTCGAATATTCATCTATTGTTGCTCTCTTTATAAGAGGTGTGAAACTGGGGGAAAAAATGAAGAAGAAGAAAAGAAGAAAATGATCTTAAAGATCAGAAGAGATGACTTCAGTGCACACCTATTTATTTATTTACATATAATGTTTTATTTATTTAGCACATTCTCCTTAGCCTTTTAATCAGCTTATGATATGCAAATGAGCTCTTACATCAGAGACAAAGATGGCTGCATGAATATTGAAGCTTAGAAATTATTATTTAAACCTGAAGAGACATGCATGATATCTTTTATTAAGACATATAATTGCATAACTAAGTATTCTTAATATATACAAATGCAGAGATATCAACGTTCGTTCCGAGTTATCTGGTCTTTTATAACATTCTCAGAACGTTAGCACCTAGTTTAAATGTTACTGCTCAGTTTCAGATGTTCAGAGAACATTCAAAAGTAATGTTTCCATTATGTTTGCAAAATGATAAAATAGAATGTTCCCTTAATGTTTTCTCTAATGTTTACATAACCAAAAAAAGTATTTTTTAAACATTCAGAAAACATTCAAAAATAATGTTAACCTGAACGTTAGCAAAATGTTCTTAGAGCATATTTTTGTTAGCTGAGATCACATCATCTGGAGAAAAACAGGCTGTTTCATTACTTCAAGGGAGGATGTTCATGGTGAGACAGCTGATATTTAATAACCTACACATGACCTTTTAATCAGCATCCACAGTTTACTGCAGACACAGGTAGCAGAGACTGACTCCCAGCCAGCAAAAATATGTTCTACGGTCCTAGTGAGTTATGAAAACATTATTTTTGAATGTTCTCTGAATGTTCAAAATGTCCGGTATTTTGAATTTAAAAAAAAAAAAAAAAATTCTATATGAACATTCCATTTGATCATTTTGCACATATTATGGGAACGTTACTTTTGAATGTTCCCTGAACATTCCGAAACAAGTGGTAACATTTAAAAAAACATTAGACGAACATACGTGAAAAACATCTCATGAATGATGTGATAAATACCTTTTTTTAGAACATTATTAAGGGGTTAAAGACCAGATGACTTTGAATGAAGATTCTATTAAAGATACTGAAAGAACGTTTGTTCATAAATTTGAGAGAAACTTGCCAGAACGTTCTGAGAACATTCTCTGTTAACAAAATAGCTCTCAAAGCGATAGTTCACCCAAAAATGAGAATTCCATCATCATTTACTCCCCCTGAAGTTGTTCCAAACCTGTGTTTCTTTCTTCTGCTGACCAAACAGCTGACGGTAGCCATTGACTTCCATAGTATAGAAAACAAATACAATGGAAGTCAATGGCTACCGTCAGCTGTTTGGTTACCAGCATTCTTTAAAACACCTTTTTGTGTGTTCAACAGAAGAAAGAAACTCATACAGGTTTGAAACAACTTCAGGGTGAGTAAATGACAGAATATTCATTTTTTGGTGAACTATCCCTTTAAAGGAATTTCTCAGATAAAATCAGATGGGATTCAGGCATTCCATTCATATGACTTGTGCGCTGAACTCTTATTTAAACTGAATATTTCAGCTAATAGCGTCTGTGACTCGGGGAATGAAAGCGCGTGTTGCCCTCTCACCCTTTATTGTTCCTCTGTAACTATCATCTAGCGCTGAGACTTCAACCCTGCCCACTCGATATCCTGCTGACAGTAAGAGGAGCTGACATATAGATGCCCACAGTTTTTAAAAATTAATGCAGTGACAGAGACACAGTTAACCCGTCAGCGGCTGTATCTGTGTAACACTCGCACACACTCACACTGTAACTTAGTGACAGGGTTACATAAGAGAAGAGGACAGGTATTCACCCAAACACATGCTTCATAGACATACAGAAATAGATACAAAACACCTGATCAATGTGAGCAAAACAGGCCTTCGTGATTTAGATCTAATTACTGAGGCTCATGCTTCAGGTTACTTAAAAATGCTGTTACTTAAAGATTAACTGAGATAATAAAATATTCATAAAACTTTAATAAAATATGAATGTAAATATTAATCAAATATAATAATAAAATATTTTAAAAATTATTTTATTTAATCTAGTTGCTTCACGAAAAATTTCGATTTTCATACGTTAAAACAAAACAAAAAATAAAATAAACATAACAAAAAATGAAAAACACTCAAAATAGAAATAAAACTGAATTCAAACCAATTGAATGCAAATGCAGTTTCAGCCGCCACTCATGTTTTTTCAGAAAATGTAAAAATATTGTTAGCATGAATTAAAATTAAATACAAATTACCAGAATGCATGCATAATATATTATACAAACAGCCTTATAAAATAAAATAACAACAAATATAATATAAAATATAATAATGAGCATTCAAGCATAAGTTACCTGAGAATAAAAATAAAATAAAACAACGAATAATATAACATTAAAAAATGCAAAAATTATAATAATTTAAAAAACCCATTTGGTTAAATAAATTTGAAATGAAAGGAATGCATGCATAATATATTGTACAAACAAGATATATTACACATTACATAAACAAGTAGCAGTGAAACCTCTGATGCCTGTTAAAGTATCTATGACCCAACACGACCCCTACATGTTCTTCACTGGATATGATGATGCATGTGCACATGATCTGTTTGTGGCTCAAATATTTGACCACAAGGTGTTTGTCAGGATAGAGCAGATGAGGTCCAATAATAACAGACTCAGCAGAAGCCTTGTTTGATTTGTCAATGTTACACGGCCCTCAGTGCAACATAATCCAGCGGCACAGGACATTCACAGAGCGCCCACTGCACAAACACAACAGGAAGGTCTCCATCCACCCCCTCCTGAAGCACTTCCAGGGGATTTTAATGCTCTGCAGGTGGGAGGTGTGGAAACATCACACCTTTGTGTATCTGCACGTCTGCAAAGAAGCAGAATCAGGAAGATGGCATGTGTTCAAATATCGACGGCCCTCTGAACAAGAGCTAGAGTGTTAACAGGATTCCCCCTGCCAGACGGGATGATGGGATAATCTTAGAGCATTTGGAGGACTGGCGGAGTGGTACTGCACCATCCCCATGGCAACACGCCCGGCCGAGATGAGGAAATATGACATCACTGTTACAGGAGCTTAAGATATCCAATCAGTGTGGCTAAAATATTGTTATTTTAAGAGATCAAACCTTTTGCATGTGAAATGCATTTTCTTTTCAATGTTTCTTTTCTCATTGTATTATTTGCATATAACTGTATTGTGTTTGCATCATCAGTGTGAGTATAGCAGCAGCTGTTCTCCACTGCAACTCACTACTGACTCAAGAGGAGGAGATGGCAGTTTTGTTGCAGTATTTCTCCTTTTGGATACACAACCAAAATATAACTTGCACAGTGCGGCATTTTGTCTACTGTGGATGTGTTACAAAAAATACAAAGAGTGCAATGGTCTTTATGACAGGAGCATGCAAACAGGGGCATTAGTTGGATCAGACTTTTAAAAAATAAAAAATAAAACAAAACAAAATGGAAAAAAAAATAAAATAATGAGCATTCAAGCATAAGTTACCTGAGAACACACATGGGCATTAGCTGGGCCAGCCTTAAATTAAATTAAATTAAATTAAATTAAATTAAGTTGAGTTAAATTAAAAATTAAATAGTGAGCATTCAAGCATAAGTTACCTGATAACACATGGGAATTAGCTAGACCAAAATAAAATAAAATAAAATAAAATATATACAGATGCATCTCAGAAAATTAGAATATGGTGAAAAAGTTCATTTTTTCCTTGTAACTTGTTTCAAAAAGTGAAACTTTCATATATTTTAGATTCATTACATGTAGAGTAAAACATTTCAAAAGTTTTTTTGTTTTAATTTTGATGATTAGAGCTTACAGCTCATGAAAGTCAAAAATCCTGTATCTCAAAATATTAGAATATTTCCTAAGATCAATCAAAAAAAGGATTTGCAAAACAGAAAAGTTCTAGTTCTTTAAAGTATGTTCATTTCTGCACTCGATACTTGGCCGGGGCTCCTTTAGCACAAACTCCAGCATCAGTGAGGAGTGGCATGGAAGCGATCAGCCTGTGGCTCTGCTGAGGCACTATTGAGCTTCAGCTCGTCTGGATTGTTGGATCGACTGTTTCTCATCTTTCTCTTGAAAATATCCCATAGATTCCATATGGGCTTCAGGTCAGGCATGTTGGCTGGCCAATCAAGCACAGTAATATCATGGTCAGCAAAGCACTTGGAAGTGGTTTTGGCACTGTGGGCAGGTGCTAAAGTCCTGCTGGAAAAGGAAATCAGCATCTCCATAAAGCTTGTCAGCAGATGGAAGCATAAAGTTCTCCAAAATCTCCTGGTAGACGGCTACATTGACTTTGGACTTGATAAAACACAATGGATCAAACACCAGCAGACGTCACGGCACCCCAAATCATCACTAACTTCAGAAACTTCACACTGGACTTCAAGCAGCTTGGATTCTGTGCCTCTCCACTCTTCCTCCAGCCTCCAGACCTTGATTTCCAAATTAAACGCAAAATTTACTTTTATCTGAAAAGAGCACCTTGGAACACTGAGTAACAGTCCAGTTCTTTTTCTCCTTAGCCCAGGTAAGATGCTTCTGACGTTGTTTCTATTTCGGAAGTGGCTTGGTAGCCCTTTTCCTGAAGACGTCTGAGTGTGGTGACTCTTGATGCACTGAATCCAGCTTCAGTCCACTCCTTGTGAAGCTCTCCCAAGTGTTTGAATCAGCTTTGCGTGACAGTATTCTCAAGCTTGCGGTCATCCCTGTTGCTTGAACAGCTTTTCCTACCCAATTTCTTCCTTCCGGTCAACTTTGCATTTAATATGCTTTGATACAGCACTCTGTAAACACCTTTCAGTAATGACCCTCTGTGACTTACCCTCTTTGTGGAGGGTGTCAATGATTGTCTTCTGGACCATTGCAAGAGTCAGCAGTCTTCTCCATTATTGTGGTTTCAAAGAACAAGAGATACCCAGAATTTATACTGTAGAGATGGTCATTAATTGAAACTCAAATGTAAATATTCTAATATTTTGAGATACTGATTTTTGACTTTCATGAGCTGTAAGCTCTAATCATCAAAATTAAAACAAAAAAACTTTTGAAGTGTTTTACTTTACATGTAATGAATCTAAAATATATGAAAGTTTCACTTTTTGAAATAAGTTACAAGAAAAAAATGAACTTTTTCACCATATTCTAATTTTCTGAGATGTACCTGTATGAGCATTCAAGTGCTATAATAAATTAAGTTAAAATAAGATATAATAAGAAATAGAGCTTTCAAGTGCTAACATAAATTAAAACAACAAATAAAACAAAACAAAATAAAATGCTTGGAATAAAAATGCGTTTTATTAGACATTTTTTAGACAGGTGGTATAGCTATGACATTGGCCAGCGGGATGTATTGGTTCTAGCCAAACCTTCACTCCTCAGCTTTCTCAAGTGGATAAATGGACTTCAGTGTTTGGTAAACAGACTTTGGCTGCTGGAGTTCAGTGTGGGCTGGAGCAGAAGCGTGTTAGTAGTGTGGGTGAGCAGCACAGATGAGGGTTCAGGGTGGGTGTTGTTATTTCTGGTGGTATTTCTGCTGTATCAGAGGGTGTTTCCACTGTAGATGCCGTGAGATGTCACCGGGCAGCACCTCATGACTAATTCATGCAGATTTGGTTTTTGCACTCTCACACGCTTCTCACTCCGGCTGCAGGTAGGAGTCGCGTCTAGAAACTGACCTCCTTCCTTCCTCTGTATACAGGGCTAAATATGCTTGACAAACACGGATCTGTCTGATGAAGCGGCTCTCATGAACCCTGGGCTGAAAATAGCTGTCATGAAAGAGCAGCTTGAACGCTGCATCACCATTCAAAGAGTCCTTCACACCGGAGTGTTTTCTGTTTGCCATGAATAATTCATTTAACTCGGAGTCTGCAGTCCATATGCCACATGAATCAACACGTTTCTGTGGTGTTAATTATGGACTAATTAATGGACAAATAGTCCTTTTCTGCACAGCATGTTAATGTCACAATGTACTTGGATGGCTGGTGAAGAACAGCTATCCTATGATTCAATGGATCTCAATGGATCTTCAGAAACCAGTTTTTAGGTTAGACCATCAAATGGCAACACAAACATACCAGATTCTTTTCAAACCATCAAACAAAAATCAACAATTTATTAATAGCCTGAGTCTTTTATTGCTTGGGTGTGATATTTTCAGTAGGTCTATAGGCTATTTTTCATTTTGGGATGCTTTTCATTACTTCTTTTCAAAGCATATTCATTTACTCACCTGGTTATCATTATTTCAATGTGTATTGTCACACATAATACCAATAAAAAAGATTTGAAGTAAAGCATAATAATTTACTTTTTACATTTAATAAAAAATGACTTCTTACATTTTTAAAAATCGCTTTTTCGTTATTTTCAACAGGAGAAATCGCGACTCGGTGACTCTTGAATGAATCATTCTTAAGAGCCGAATCTTTTGACGAAACTGTTGAATCGGTTCACACAACGCACTGAGCGATTAATTCACGAATTGGACTGATCCGAAACACAACGCATATCAGACGATTTGACTGATGGAGTTAAAACGAATCACTAATTTCAAATTTTAGTATTGTGAATGAATAATCATTGTGAATTTAAATCATATTTAGGTTTAAAGCACTGTACATTGTTTGTCAACTAAATCTGAGGTAGAGGCTATTTTGAGCTGAAGGATGGAGCAAACAACAAGCAGAATTAACATGAATCCTTTCCTCCTAATTTTAAACTGAATAAATCGAGTGTGACGCGATAACCGATTCACGAACGAATCGTTCTTCTGAGCTGATGCTTTTTCATGAACCTGCTGGATTGGTTCACACAAGGCTCTGAAAGATGCATTTGCGACTTGGACTGATCCGATTGCAGATGTTAGAGAGTCAATTCAATGCACTAATTCAGTGCCGATCCTAGACTTCTGGGGGCCCTAAGCAAAACTTTGTCAGGGCCCCAAAATACTCCCCAACCCCTTAAAATACTCTTTCAGAGCAGTTTCACTGTCGACAAACAACAGTGAGTTAAAAAATCAGTAATACAAAAGGAAGAAAATGACAAACAATAGGGCAAATACAGAAACAGAAAAAATGCGCAAATAAAATAAACAATTTAGCCTATAATAGCCTACTATACAGAAATGCATTAAAGTAATCAAATGTACAAATAAAGCACTGCAGACTTCACATATAAACTAAAGTTATGAACATTATTCAGTGAAGAGCAGTGAATAATGATCTCCTTTTCTTTTGTTGTTTGATGAACAGATGATGACAGACAGCATCAGGTTTATACAGTAGGATGCTGTCAAGCAATGCACAGATCTAATATACTGACATTCAATTACTTTTCAAACTGTTTATGTTCGCTTAAGAAATAACTGACTGTGTTTAGTGAAAACTCACCAAGATGGACATTTTGACACATGCAAAGTGCAAATATTTGTCCGTGATTCACTCCGCGTTGAATCGCAGATCAACTACTTTTTTTTAAGTATCGAGCAAGAACAGCATGGAGACTGCATACGACTGTCACGTTACATGATTTGACTGATTTTGATGTTAAGGGCGACAGCGCACCCGCATTAAAGGAACATTCATGTTTTCATAACCTCTGGCCAAAATCAAAAACGAAACTGAAATTAAATCATCTTTGAGAGGACAGGGGCCCCCTGGTGTTTCAGGGGCCCTACGTAACATGCATACTTTGCGTATAGGGATGATTGGCTCCGACTGATTTAGTCTGATTCAAAATGAGCCGAGAATAGGGAGAAACACGATGCAAAACGCTTGAACGATTTGACTGAATGTGCTTTTATTGCGAATGAAGTCAGGTTGACTGTACTGTTGTTTGTGAAGTAAATCTGAGGTAGGCCTATTAATGGGTATTTTGAGTTGAAGGATGCAAGAAAATAAGCCAAATAAACCAATGAATCATTTCCTCATTATTTTGAACTGAAGAAATTGAGAATCCATTACGCAACAGCGATGCTCAATCCAATCGTTGTGAACCTGTTGGATTCATTTGCGAGTTGGACCGATCCGATTGCAGATGTTATCAAGTCAACAGCTTACTGATTCAGTGACTCATTCAGAGTCATTCAATTGGTTTGGTTTGACTCAAGCCGAGAAATCAGACGATTTGATTAATGGAGCTAAAAGTAAGTTATGAACATTAAATTTTTGTAGGCCTATTGTTTATTGTGAATGAAAATCATGTTTAGGTTGACTGTAACTCGTTTGTGACCTAAATCTGAGGTATTCATGGACATTTTAAGCAAAAGAATGGAGCATAGGCCATAAAATTGCAAAAAAGCTAAACTAAATTAAATGGCTTACTTTATTGCTAAAAATAACTATAAAATAAAAGTCTAAAACACGAGCCTATATTAAAAATGTTTACACTATAGCTCAAATATATGAAATGCCACAAAACTGCCATTTTGATATCACCCTGGTCTTCCAGAGATCTGCTCTTGACTTAATCAACAGACCGTAAGAGCTTGAACATGCTGAAGAATAAATGTATTCACATTCAGAGTTTCTTTTTTGTTTTAGGTGGGCAGAATGTGCAATATTGTGCGTTTCATCCGAGCTGCCCGTGGAGATTCGCTCTCTCTTGCCGTCTTGTCTGTGCCAGCCAGAATCTGGCTCTTCTGAAGATTTCTCTTTACTTCTTTCAGTCTTTCTGGCTCACCCACTCTCTCTCTATTCCTAAGCAAAAGGCGGGGGAGAGACAAATGTGAAGTGACACTGGAGAACGCTTCGCTCTCCTTCGACTGCCTCCGTGTCATTTGAAGAGATGAAGGTACAGAGAGTCACTGTCCAGCAGAGAAATGAACAAACCAGGTTGTTCGGTCTCACTAATTCACTCACAATGAAGCCCAGCATGCAACTCGAAGAGAGAGAGATCAGCAACGTGACTACAACTGATTCACAAGACCAGGAAAGCAGAATCACTGGTCTGTTTTTGGATCCAAAAGATGTCGAGTCATTTTTTTGTCATGTTGAAATATAAATATGAACACATGAGTGGTGCTCGCCCATGTAAAAGCTGCCGTCATGCGGTTTTTAGAGCAGTTCATGGGTGGTTTACATGACGTTCTGGGCTCTAGATATCACTCAGATCTCCTTTAAAAAGTTGAATACTTCCCAGCTAACAAAAGAACATTCCTATTAAGCTATTTCAGAAACATTATTTCTGAATGTTCTGTGAACATCAAAACTTCCAGTATTTTAAATGTTTTATAAAACCTTTTTCTTGGTTATGTGAGCGTTACATGAACATTCCATTTTAGAATTTTGCAAACATTATAAGAACATTAGTTTTGAATGTTATCTGAAGTAGTGACATTCAAAAAACTTTAGATTAGATTTTAGTGCAACTAAAACATTTCAGAAAAAAAAAAATTATAATGACATTATTGTGCTAAAGTTTTGAGAACATTATTAAAGATGTTCTCAGAATGTTCTGGCAAGGTTACGAACAAACGTCCTTCCACAAACATTAATAGGACGTTTGTTCAGTGTTATCTGGTCTTTAATAACGTTCTCAAAACATAAACACAATAGCACCATTCATGGAACATTTTATTTCTGAAATTGTTTAGTTTATAATCTGAAGAACCTTCTTCTGCCACAAAGAACATTTTGTGAAACAGAAAGGTTCTTCAGATGTTGAAGGTTCTTAATGGAACAATTTAGACAAAAAAGGTTCTTCTATGGCATCGTGAAGCACCTTTATTTTTAAAGGTGTAACCTTTTCATAACTTCATGTGAATGTTAGCAAAACATTCGTAGAACATTTTTGAGAGATAACTTTGAACTACCGTTATAATAACTTTACTGTTCAGAACCGTTGTCGGAACGTTAGCCAAAGTACTGAGATTCTTCCCTCACTGAAAAAAACAAGAAGTTAAATTTACTTCATTTTTGTTTTGCATGTTTTTGCACGCATATTTTTTAAGTAAAATGTAAATACGGAATTAAATAAAAGCTACTTAACTAAGTTATGTAAAATTAGCAAAGGAAATAAGTAAATTTAACGTGGCCAGGTAGAGTCCGATGAGCAATTTCTACTTAATTATTTTAAGTTTACCCTGCAATACTCAAGTACATTTCACTCAGTCACGGTTTGTAAACTTTACTCAAACAACATAGCACTGAAAAAAAAGCCTCTAAAGCATGTGGTTAAGCTACAATCACGTATGTAAGCAAGTAGACAGCTCGTTAGTCTTTTTAAGGTAATATGTTGACTCAATATAGTTATTAACTCAATGAACACAGAGACCTGAATACTTGGCACATGATTCACAATGACAGTGACAATCAGTGAATAGTGTTCAAGTATGAATGGGTCATTTTGAGTAAAAAAATGAACTCCAGATGTCATAAAACAGCAAGTTACTTAACCTAATCCCAAAAGCAGTCATAAAACAGTGTAAATACATCTTGAAAACAGCCCCAAAAAAAAAACCTTATTAATTATTCATGCCCAAGTGCATGATGGGAACAACGGGATCATGACGTTGATATTTACTTAAACAATCTTTGTAAAAATAACAAACAATTCCAAGTAAAATATACTTATAAGTTCAAACTTTAAATTCTACAAGCTTAAATTGAGTACTAATATTGAATTTACTCTTTTTTTAATTCTTGCCTGAACTAAATTATTTAATGTAAATTTAATGACATTTGTTTTTCTGTAGTATTTACTTCACCACAAAATCATTTTTGTAAGAACGTTTGGCTAACGTTCCCAGTAAGTTATGAAAACGTTGTTTCTGAATGTTCTCTGAATGCTTTAAACCTAAAATGTTTTAAAAATGTTTTTTTTTCTACATATGTTATACAAATGTTAATGAGAACATTACATTAATGCTTTTGCAAACATTATGGGAATGTTACTTTTGAATGTTCTCTGAACGATCCGAAAGTATTTACATTTTTTAAAAAAAAGGCTAGATGAACATCCAACTAAAACATTTCCAAAAAAAAATGTATAGCCTAAATAATGTTTTTGCGCTAGCAACATTCTTAAAGACCAGATAACGTTGAACAAACGTTCTATTAATGTTACAAGAAGAAGTTGTCAGAATGTTCTCTGTTAACTGAGGTGTTTGAATCACTACAGTAACAGTGATGCTAGAGCACTTTAGCAAAGAGCTCCTGGAAATGACATGAGGCTGACAGGCGTGAATCAGGATGACTGAATCCAAATGCTTTAGTCACCTACACCGACTATTAAATGGAGCAAATGGACGACTGAAGCACATCCTGCTCGTTTCAACTTGGGCCACAGAGAGTAGGAAAGCGCATTTGGCAGCTAATAATGACCTCATTTAGCAACTCATCCGCTATTTATAACCATCACAAGAGCCCAGCGCTGTGAAAGCAAACAGTCTGAATATATGTTTGATAATCAGAGGCTGAAGCAGATGTGTTGGTGCACACACCGCGTAGCAGTCAAACGTGCGCTATTGTGACAGATGTCTGTGCTAATGCTGTGTAAATCCCTGAGCTGAAAGAGAGCTCGGCCACAGCACTTCTTTTATCTGCTGCGATTCCAGCCAGGATAAAGCCTCTGCTGAGGCAGCGCTCTCATGACGGCCGGGGCCATTCCTGCTTTTTAAAGAGACGTGTGTGTGTGTGTGTGTGTGTGTGTTCAGGGAGGGAGAATCCCTGCTAAAGTGCGTTCAGTGTCAGATAAAAGAGAAGAAACAGAAGAGGTCAAACCCAATGACCTGAACCTCTACTGGCACAGACTGTAAAAGAGAAATGTCAGCAGGTCTGATCTGGGCTGCGTTTCCCAAAAGCGTCGTAAACTTAAGTACATCGTAGACTGATTGAAACCAATGGAGCTACGATCAACTTAAGGTTACAATGCTTTTGGGAAATGCAGCCCAGATCACAGATAGCTACAAAAAAAATAGAGATATAGTGCAATATTAACCCTGTAAAGGATGACATATTAAACTAGATAGTAAAATTCGAAGACAAACTTTAAGTTGGCTTGAAAAAGCCTAGCCAGAAAGTTTGTAAAAGTTTTAAAAGCTTGAAGTAGTTTGAAATAGTTTTAAAGATTATAGTTTGAATGTTTTAAAGGCAATACAGTCTATCAGAAGAATAGACACAGAAAAACAGATCGCTGGGGTACTTGGGGTGGCTTCTAGGGTGGTTGCTAGGGTACTCAAGGTGGTTGCTATGTGGCTGCTAAGGTACTTGAGGTGGTTGCTAGGGTGTTGCTATGGTAACCGGGGGTGGTTGCTAAGGTGTTGCTATGCGGTTGCTAGGGTACTTGGGGTGGTTGCTAAGGTGTTGCCATGTGGTTGGTTGCTAGGGTACCCGGGGTGGTTGATAGGCTGTTGCTAGGCAGTTGCTCGGGTAACCAGGGTGGTTGCTAGGGTGTTGCTAGGCAGTTGCTAGGGTAACCAAGGTTGTTGCTAGGGTGTTGCTATGTGGTTGCTAGGGTACCCGGGGTGGTTGCTAGGGTGTTGCTAGGCGGTTGCTATGGTACCCTGGGGTGGTAGCTAAGATGTTGCTATGCAGTTGCTAGGGTACTTGGGGTGGTTGCTAGGGTGTTGCTAAGGTACCCGGGGTTGTTGCTAAGGTTGCTAAGTAAGAAAACTCTTTTTTTTTCTTTTTTAAAATTGAACATCTTATTGAACCTTTAGACAAAAAAATATTTTTTTTAAAAAACGAATAAAAAAATATTTCGAAAATTTAAAAATACATTAAATAAAAAAACAAACATACTTTAAAAAATTAAATTTAAATAAATTAAATATAAAAAAAAAAATTAAAGTTTGCACGTGTGTTTTTGTTGAGCAATTACAAGCTCTTATGGCTCTTATAGTCTGATATAGTGGGAATATGGAGGGAAAACAGCTCTATTTTATTCAGAGGCCCAAAGTGAGCAAAATTATGCAATTTGGTGCAGATGCTAATATTAATATGGCCAAAAAGTGATGAAATTCTGATGCTTGTAATGTAAATCAATGAGACCTTTATAACATAGCAGATACTTAAATCACATTCGGTTACTGTTACCTATCCTCTTAAAATCCATTTTGTAGTTGTTTATCGACCTCCAGGACCACTAGGTCACTTCTTGGAAGAATTG